>JAZFAU010000298.1:677500-832500 GCA_037178615.1 Dione vanillae | reverse complement strand
TTATTTCATTTGTAACCTGAAACAAATCCCTAGCCAAATTTCACATGACGGGAAGTGCCCTATAGGTTTTCATTACGCGGCTAGTTTTATACGAAACAAGGTAGAAAAAAAATTGACATGAAGAAATTCTATAAGGTTCTGACGGTCATGAGTCTAATCCTATCCACAATTATTACGTTTATTATACCATTTCGCCTCCCTGATGTCGATAATAATATTAAAAAAAGGTCGAATTAAGTTAGTGGGCAGAAAACAATTAAACGGCCTCGATTCTTTACCAGAGCCCAGCTTTTAATTAAGTTCAGCAGTTTAAAAGTTTAAAAGCTTTATTGAATGTTTTTATTTTATTTCAACTTGCTGAAAGTTTCTTTGAGGGATTTTAAAAGGGATGAAAAAACTGTTATTCTGTGTTAAAAGTAATATGAAATTAAAGAAAACTACTCAAATATCCAAGGATATAAAGAAGATACAAGTATCTTCTTTCTTAATGATAATATACTCTATATGATGAATTACTGGAGCTGAAATAGGAATTGAGATTTAAACATAGGATTGTAAACGAATTTATTTTGGCAATCCACATTTTAGAAGGTATTAATCATTTTCATTGCTCCGTTTTAGTGAGATAACTTGAACTTGCTTCCCTATACTCCTAATTATTAAGTAGAGAAGACAAAATCTAGAAACTAGAAATTTATGCTTGCAAAATAAAAGTAAGGGATGGAGTATCCTAATACTAGATTCCTAAGGTCCCTGCGGTTACTGCGTCCCCTGCTTACACTGCGATACAACATGACGCCAAAAAAATATAAAAAAAAAAAACAAAAACTTCAACCGGAAACCAAACTAGCTCCCATCTACACAACAAAAGTTATCTACATATAACATCTAACATTCATAAAGTATGATAAAAAATTACATAAACGTTTTCCTACAAAGAATAAAATAACTGAGGCGATATCGGAAAGTGCCTTACGTAACAACCACTTTCAACGCTCCTTGAGTACATTGTCGTACAAATAAATGGTACGACATTACACTAACTCTTATATATAGATTTTGTTATATTTTTTGTCCATTATTACACACACGGTTGCGGGTTCGATTTCTATAAGAGGCAATAAATTATTTAATATTCTCGCTGTGGAAAGAGTTTTCACTTGCGTGAAAAATGGAGAAAGAAGTGTTTTAACAGTAGGTTCCATTTTTCTACCAGTGTTTTATTATGTAAGGGATATAATGTAAAACATTTTATTTTATAAAAAATTAGAGTATTTTTAAATACAACATTTGTCACTAAAAATTATTTATATATGTATATTCTTCCAAATTCATTTCAAGTTGAATAGCGAAACTTAACGCCGCATTCACTACGATATAAACAAATAATTTAAGTAGAAAATTTTTACCCCAAAGATGGTTCACCCTTTCATACATTGCGTAATGTCTTAAGGCAACACATTGAATTTATTTTAAGAACGGCTTGACACTTTTGAATTTAACCATTATCAAAACTTCACCAAGGCTTACTAAAACTTCACATAAAATGTAGACTATATTTTATATTAATGGGCTTATAAATAAAAAAAATAAACAAAAAGTAATACAGTATATGCATATTATATGAGAGTAAATCCGAAAAAAAAACGATCAAGCGAACAAAATCTACAAGCAGGTCGCTTAGTTTTAAATGTATTTGTCAAACACACGTCGATGATATATTTATTTCATCCAATGATAAAATACCGCCGTAAATTTCTTCTGCCGTGATACGGAAAACTTAGTATATGTCCTTACTCTCACATTCTATTTTAGGTACATAAGATTTTAGCATATCAATATCCTTTTGTTAGAAAGGAAATTGCTCAATTGTATTATATTGTATAGATGATATCTTGTTTGTATGGAAATTGAATATAACATATAACATCTTGTTATGTGATAAAAAGATGCCACTTTAACATATGTTTGATAAAATTTTGATAACTTCAAAGGTATTTCTCAATTGAACTGTTTATTTGTTACGCGTTAACTCCATAACTGATTATTAGATTTTGATATTTCTTTTTTGAAAACCTCAAAATCAAAAATAATATACTTGTGTTTAGATTAAATTGTATTAGTTGTACTTTCTACATAAACTTCAACGTTAAAATTATGATGTCATTAATTATGTAATATTTTTTTTACTAATAATGAGTGACGTCATCTCAGTATAGGTGAGATGTTGCTTGATATATATATATATATATATATATATATATATATATATATATATATATATATATATATATATATATATATATATATATATATATATATATATATATATATATATATATATATATATATATATATATATATATATATATATATATATATATATATATATATATATATATATATATATATATATATATATATATATATATATATATATATATATATATATATATATATATATATATTAAGCAAACAAGTGACAGGTGCTATATTAAAGGCAAACTACACGCAACTTAACTGATAGACTTATCGTAACTTAATACTTATGTGTTACCTTTATAGACTAAGTTGTTGTCGTAATATAGTTTACTGTATATTAATAATCTAAAGTAGTTAACACTCCACTTAACACGCAAGCTTCGAAAAAAGTGGGAACACGGAGACCAGAGTGATTTAACAGAAGTTTCCACAGATGCTGCTGCTGTTTCAACTGCCTATCCTGCTAGGAGCACAAAGAAAGAACAAAGTATTATTATATTTTATAAGATTTATTATAATGGGACTTAAGTCTTATTAATGCTGTAGTCAGTTTTTCCATACCAAGGAAATATATACGAAAGATAAGGGTAAAGCTAATGAAACAGGTTTAATAGTCGTCAATATATATTATATATAAACGTCAAATAAACATAAACCTCGGTTAATTTGTAAGGTTTGTTATGGGTTCAATTTCTTGTACTGGTACAATAATTTATTAAAGAAATAGAAAACAACAATTCGTTCCACAATACGCTACTTAAATTTTATTAAAATTTAAGAATAATCTTTTATTAAACTTTACTTAATGAATCTAAACATATCTTATTTAAAACTTTTTCAAAGCTTCAAGCACTAGAGTTCGTTACGATCTAAGAATATTTTATAGGTAAAACGTCTATTTATTTATCAGCCTTAAAATATACAAAGAGATTTTATTATTGTATAGTATGTTTTCAAATTTTTAAACTATATTATTAAATTTATAGGTATATAAATATACCTGTACCTATTAAAAAAATTGCTTTTGACTTAATTTTATACGTGAAATTTAGTAAACGCGGCATCTTAAAAATGATTGCCAGTACTATAGAAGAAAAAATACATACTTAAGCTCATAAAGCTGGCTGACATGTGATAAAAATAATAAAAATATATATATGAAAGTTAATAAAAAAAGCTCTATTTAATGCCAATTTTAATAAACACCTAAACAAAAAAAGTGTGAAACTTATCACATTGAACAAAGAAAGCTCTGTCTAGTACAGACAGCCACCACCGTCGCACACACGTACTGTTTGCTTAAAGCACAGTATATCCTTATCTTATCAGTACAGTATTTCCTGGTCTTATCTACCCCAGGACAAAGTAATTTCTTCCTTGTACCAAAGATCTAATGTTGTATATTGCTTAGTTGGTTATATGCATCCGAGTTATAATCATTATGTTTGAATAACATTTAAAATGGTTTGGAGCTGTACCAAGCTTAATGGCTTTATATGCTATGTAGGTGGTCGTCAGTTCGATTCATTTATAAATAATACATTCTTTGTGTTAAGAT
Organism: Dione vanillae; assembly: GCA_037178615.1. Classification (NCBI taxonomy): domain Eukaryota; kingdom Metazoa; phylum Arthropoda; class Insecta; order Lepidoptera; family Nymphalidae; genus Dione; species Dione vanillae. The sequence goes on along the minus strand of JAZFAU010000298.1, from coordinate 828,680 downwards.
CCTAGAGAAACATAATTTACCTTGACAGTCTTTTTTAAGTATGTCTTTTATATGCTAAAACTTATATAATATATAAAAAATTAAAAAATAAACTTTTATGTAATCTAAAAGATTATTTCTATAATATGGCTGTAATTAAAGAACGCAGCAGGTATAAACAAGGTTCTACCTGAGTACTGTACAACACATAATAGCTTAGCCATGAATCTGAGGCTATTTCTAGATTTCTTTAACAAATTATCATGTAGACTTCGTCTCGATATATATATATATATATATATATATATATATATATATATATATATATATATATATATATATATATATATATATATATATATATATATATATATATATATATATATATATATATATATATATATATATATATATATATATATATATATATATATATATATATATATATATATATATATATATTATATATATATATATATATATATATATATATATATATATATATATATATATATATATATATATATATATATATATATATATATATATATATATATATATATATGTATATATATATATATATATATATATATATATATATATATATATATATATATATATATATATATATATATATCTCGAGACGAAGTCTACATACGAGATGTACAACTTCCTTTTCTTTTAATATCTCAAAAAAGACCAATCGCTTACTTCTACTAAAGTTATGCTCAAAATTGGAACACATTATAAAATTTAACATCAAAAATGTTACAATAAAAATTTCCTTCGGCACGCCAATTCTCAGTGAACTAGTTTAGAGCGTCTATTAAAGTTGAACGGCGCCAATAGGTTCATTAATTCATTCTAAAGAAACCTTTGTTCTCCCGTTAACATCTCTATTCACGACGCGATTTATTTATTTCACACCTTTCCTTTTATTTACGTGAATTTAGGAATTTAGGTGGAAATGCAAAATGCCTGTTTTACGGAAACCTTAGTAATTTATTTGTTATACAGTTATGTATTTTTTGTTCTTTTCACAAATTTTCGTGAAGTAAAAATAATTAAATTATAAATGAAAGTAGAGTCAGGTCACTTCATTTTCCGCATCTTCTTTAAATTTATTACATACAGATATATAGAAAGCCTTAAAATTTTAGCTAAGCTTCTAAGAAACCGAAAGAATTTCAGCCTTTACCTAACTTCGTTAAGTAGCATGTGAGAAAAATAAACACAATGAGTAATCTTACTGAATCCTTGGAATATTTGGACGATTTCCAAGAGGCGCAGGTTTTTTTTTTTTTTTTTTTTTAGCTTCACGCTTTATCCCGCACATGGCAGGGTAGGCAGAGGGAACTGCAGGGACCGTGGGAACCTAGTGTTAAGACACTCCGTTACTTAGTCCCTGCTTACTCCGTCCCCACTTTCTGCCGATTTCGAGGCATTGCGTGTTGAGTGGCGGAACTCAACGCCGCGCTTTAAGCGCGGCGTTGAGTTCCGCCACTCGCGAGGCGCAGGTTCTTTTGGTAATATAAAAGATTTATATATTTTAGAAATAGTTCAGTACATGTTGTATATAAAATGTTTAATAAGGTTAAAATTATTTATTCCATAATATATAATAATATGTATGTACCCAGAGATAATGATCTCTGGTTAAGTAACCATTTTTATATATTTTTTTTCTTTTTAAACTTTTACGCTTAATACCGCTCAAAACAGGGTATGCAGAGGAAACCGCAGGAACCATAGGAACCTCGAGTTTCGATACTCCGTTCCTCACTTTCCGCCTTTTCGAGGCACTGCTTCTTGAGTGGCGGAAATCAACGCTACACTAAATCTAGTTGTCAGAGTGAAGAAATCCAAAATAAAAAAATTCATCTTCCCCGAGTGAGAATCGAACCCACAAACCATCGCGTTTACAGCCAGACGCTGCGCCCCTGCGCAACGGACAGTCATCATCTTTTATAATTTCTAGGACATTGAAAATTTTTAAATTTCCATACAGCGATGCTAACAACTACGACAAGTTATTATAAGCGTAATAAGTGTTTCGATGTAGCTCAAAAACAACGCATGCCCTAATTTGCTATACATTACTGCATTTGGACGCTTTCTAGGAGACATGGATTCGAATCTCGCTAAATACAAATAATTATAGGTATTAATGAATTAATGGCAACAATAATATTTCAGAATTATTTTTAACAAAATCACACCTAGGATGGAAAAAAAAATTAAATAAAACGTAAAAATTTCAAAGCGACGGGATTTGAACCTGCTCTTCTTGCAAACACTACAAGTAAAATTGCTGCTCTTGAATTTCTATTCGTTTACCCACTTTCTTTTAACTACCATAAACTTGGATTCCTAAGCTACATAGATTTACAACATCGGTTCCATTTCTCGTTTACTTTTATGTAGCTTCAATCTAAATAAGGAGAAAAATTTTAATAACGTCTTTAATTATGCTTAACTTAATTGGATTTCCCGTTTCCTGTAATAGTCATTATTAGTATTTGAGATTGTTTAATTATAAAAACGTATAAGTTTTGATATTTTCTTGGTCGTGGCATTGCAATATAGATCGTACATTAACTAGGCCACCCGTGATCTTAAAAATATGATTTTAGTTTAAAACTTGTTCCTTTTATTTTAATTTTTTTATCATTACGTTGTTGTATGAAATCTTAATGTATAAATCTTAATGCAATAACGAATATTTATAAAGCATATAAGTATTTTGAGACAGTCTGATAAATAACGCATATTCGGAGCGCTAGGACGTTTCGTTCAAATTTATACATGTTTTACTATTTTTTTCTATCCTTAGTGTGGAAGTAACTTTAAAATTGCAAAATTACAAAAGAAATAAATTTCCAAAATAAAGCCAAAGAGAATTTTTAAAGAATTTGATGATACCATCTAAATATCTATTGATGAAACAATAGAATTTATCAAAAATAAATTGTAACAAGTATATAATAATTTTTGACAGAAACTTAGGTTTAATGTATGACGATTTTTAATGAATCAAGAGTTTGAGTCCCGCTATATTAAAAATTTTATACGTTCCTCAAATATTATCCTCGCACTAGCGTGTTAGTAAATACTACTAAAGTTATAGGAGTTTGTTGTGATGCAATTGCAGTGTCTAACTGGGAACGCAACATTGATGGGTTCGATTCCCACTCGAAAAGAATGAATTATTTATATTTTCCTCATTCTTGAAACAAAACAAAACGCAGCATTAAATTCCGTCACTTACACGCAATATCTCGAAAATGGAAAGTGGAGAACGGAGAAATTAAAAAAAACATTACTATCCCCACTATAACATTAATATAGAACACCCGCAGTCAAATAAAATGTATGTATAAACAAATAATGTTCATAGTAACGATGCAACAATAAAATATATCATACATAATAAACTTTTACAAGTATTGCTCTATAAAACATACAAATAGTGCTTGCTTCTACGACTTCTAAGTCAAAGAGTTACGTAATATCAAATCATTAATGTAAGCAGCTGGTTGTAATTTAGGGTTAGTACTAACGAAGCGAGATTTATTTTTAATTAGTACTCAGATTTGATGATTAACAGAAATTATATAAAAATATAAGTCAGTAAGAAATTATCAATTATTTTACGGTTATTTTAGTTTCTAGTAAAATAATTTGTCCGTCGTTGTTGGTATATTCCTCTCGTAATCGCTTCAATTTAATTAGATTAATGCTAAGTATATGTTAATTGCTTTTGTTAACAAAATGATCACTACAATCACTTCTGAAAATGATCACTACAATCACTTCTGAAAGAACTAAGCCTATTTTAATTATATTAAAATAATAATCGTAAAAATAATAATATATGTATTTTAAAATACGTAAACCAAAATAAACAAATTTAATTATTTTTACACAACAACATAACATATACTTAAAGAAAATAAATAAACACAGTGTGGATAAACATTTTAAAAATCATAAAAATATTTAATACGACATATATTCTAGAAATATACAGCAGTAAAATAAAATATATATAATAATATATAGAATCATAAAATCTGTCTCGTAACGGAATAAATCTACGACGTCCTTACAAACGCTCAGTTTGTGAGATACCCTTAAGACGGTGTCTGATTTATGATAATACCCGCATACAGTGATTGACGTGTGGCCCATTTCCGTCAGACATAAAGAATTTCCATCATAAACTTCAGCGTCAAGCTAAGTGCATGCTTTTAAAAAAAATTATATGTACATAAGTACAAAGGGAACCGCTTAATGAATTGTTTCTCATTTTTGTTTTGGATATTATGTTTTATATCCTACAAGAGATGGGCTATGATTTCGTTTTTATTATTTTATATAAACGAAGGCATTTCAAGAGCTAACCGGTACTGTAGGCTTAGTAGTGCTTAGACTGTACGTTTTTGTCATTCAGGCAGTAAGTAACGGAAAAGCTTTTTAAATTCCAATATTTGTGGCAATATATATTAGTGATTTAGTGATATTAAGTGAACATAGTGTAAAATCACTATGGCTTTGCAAATAGCCTATAATATGTAAAGCAGTTTGGTTAAATTATAGCGACAAAGCTAAGGTTACAACTAACTGCTTCTCGAAAAATAAATTATTTTATTACTCTCACAAGGGAGGGAGAATAAATTGTTTTTGAGTTGGCATTTTTTTTATAAATACACATTTTAAGTTTTATTTACAACCATATTACGTTTACCGCATATGAACGCTATACAGACTAAAAGAGCTAATCTGTTTATCCAGGAAAGCGGTAAAGGATTTTACAGAGAGAGTATACGCGTTAAATTAAATAATCAAAAAACATTTAAAAAATATCAAAACATGTAAATAACAATCACAATTATTTTCAATATAATGGTTTAGTAAATTAGTCTCTGTTGCATATACTATGAGAATTTAACAAAAAGGTATTTAAAAAAAATCTTCACAAGTTTTCAACTGATTTTACACTAGCATTGAATGAAAATAAATTATTAATATATCAGAAGTTACTTAGATGGTAGTGTACCTACCTTAGCTTAAATCGAAATTGATAATATAAAGAAATATAGCCTATATCTTTGTTAAGTAAATGTCAAAAGAAATTAAACATGAAAAGAATTCATTGATTCGAACCATGTACCCCATGAAACAACCATTAATTTTGCAACTATAGTTCTCAAAGCTACATTTTTTTTCACTAGAAATACAACTACGAGTATGCTCAAAAGAATCTAAAATTAAATTTATTTTACAACGTAATTACTGCTTATTAATATTTATCCATTTTCATTAAAATCTGTTCAAATTTACATTAACACTACGTATTAATACTCTACGCTAGTGTTGTAGCGCCATCTAGTTTCATCTTATGGACGTTAAAATGACCAAGCTTAGACACCATTGTTGTTTGAGTTTAATAAAGAAAAATATTTGATAACACTAATAAATATGCAGAAATTTTTATTTTATTCAAGAATTATTCTTCATAATAATAATATTATATATATATATATATATATATATATATATATATATATATATATATATATATATATATATATATATATATATATATATATATATATATATATATATATATATATATATATATATATATATATATATATATATATATATATATATATATATATATATATATATATATATATATATATATATATATATATATATATATATATATATATATATATATATATATATATATGTATATATATATATATATATATATATATATATATATATATATATATATATATATATATATATATATATATATATATATATATATATATATATATATATATATATATGTATATATATGTATATATATATATATATATATATATATATATATATATATATATATATATATATATATATATATATATATATATATATATATATATATATATATATATATATATATATATATATATATATATATATATATATATATATATATATATATATAAAATTAGTAAAATCATATGGGGCTATTATTTGCAGTGAATGGGACTCTGAGCAGTGCTTGAGATTTGTGACCCTAAAACGGGCTAAAGGAGACCCGAAAAAAAGGATGTTAACGCTCACCTCCACAATTCTTTCTCTTCTCCTCCAACATTTAAATAATTGAGTACTAAAATAATATATAATAAAAATATTTGAGTGAAAAAAAAAAAATAAATGGCATTCTGGCGTATACATTTACTGCCGTATTAGAACTTTGTTATGGTATTTGTTTTTTAGGCAATTCACGTTTTAGTTGGGCAGTCATAGAATTTAATTTAAATAATATCATTAAAATTGTTTATTTGTTAATGGAGTCTAACGCCGCGCTTTATCTATCTAAAGTTTTCTATTTCAATATTTGCAAAATATCTATACATATTTACATTTGGCCTCGACTGGTTTGAAGCCTTGGTGCCCCTTAATAGCTCGATCTGGCATCGAGATTACACCGTCACGCCACGTCCCGTTTAAATAATGTACATCTCGATAACTAAGTAGTTCTAGTTGAAGTGTTTTGAACAAAAGATTACAAAAACAAGCGATTTAATTTAATTTTAGAATTGGTTTAGTAGTTTTAATGATACGAAATAGATAGTAAATTCGATTCCTGCTCAAGATTTTAATGATGTTGCCTAATAAAAACTTACAATGATAAAATAACCAATTAATCATTTTAAGTATATTACACTCGCTTTTTGTATAAATTGCCAATACTTCCATTATAATTTAAAAAAAATGTATAAGTTATTCTATATCTATCCTGCTTTATAGGAAAAAACCCCATTGATTTCCCTCAGTGTGTAGGATTGCGTGAAGATAAAGAAAAACAACAATTTGTCTTCATTAAATACGATTTAAATCACAACGCGTAACACGAGATTTATGATTGATAAGTTATAAGTACAATTCATTATATACACTGAGATATTAATGAATGACTTTATAATAGAAATATTTTTTGTGTTAAAATTGAGGACTGTCGTGGCGCAGAGGCGCAACGTCTGCCTGTAACGCGACGGTTTCTGGGTTCGATCCCCAGTCGGGGAAGATGGATTTTTCTATTTCCATTTTCTTCGCTCTGGTAAACTAGGCAAAGCGCGGCGTTGAGTTCCGCCACTCAACACGCAATGCCTCGAAAACGGCGGAAAGCGGGACGGAGAAAGCAAGGGTTAAGTAACGGAGTGTATTAACACTAGGTTCCCACGGACCGTGCAGTTCCCTCTGCCTATCCTGCCATGTGCGGGATAAAGCGTGAATCTATAAAAAAAAAATAAAAAAAAAAAAATTCTATTATAAAGTCATTCATTATCCCGAAGGTATCCCGAACATAGCAGGATAAGTAGATGATACCTAGTGATAGAACACTCTGTTCTTCGTTTATACTTAAGACTGCTTTATACTATACTATTTTTTTCTATTTACTTCTCTTACAATTCAAGGCTACTATTTTTCTTCTTCCCAAAGTGAGAAATGTAAATAACACATTCCCTTGTGTGAAACGAACCTACATATACATATATATATATATATATATATATATATATATATATATATATATATATATATATATATATATATATATATATATATATATATATATATATATATATATATATATATATATATATATATATATATATATATATATATATATATATATATATATATATATATATATATATATATATATATATATATATATATATATATATATATATATATATATAATATATATATATATATATATATATATATATATATATATATATATATATATATATATATATATATATATATATATATATATATATATATATATATATATATATATATATATATATATATATATATATATATATATATATATATATATATATATATATATATATATATATATTATTATTTAATCAAAAAGTAGATTGAGCATAAAGTAAGAAAACGCCCACATTTTCTCTGCTAATTTGCTCATACGTTCATACATAATAATATCACATTAAAGTAATGATTATTTGACTATTTGTGTATCGCGTAGGAAGTAAAACACTGTAGGTGCTTACTAGACTAATTTCGAAGTATGGGTGTTTTTTTATAAATATGAAAATTTGATTAAATTGAATTTAATTCAATTAATTATTCTATCAATTGTAATTAAATTGTAACTTATGACAGATTTTTAGTAGATACTTGAAATAATTTGTACTACAGGTTTTTTATACAAAAAAGGCTTGCACTTTGTCGCATTATTGATAATTTACAGAAACTAACGCTTACCTGAAAAATACTTTTTTAACCTTGATTTGGATTTCCATATATAAAAAAGTAATACAGACGTAAGGAACATATAAAGTTTTCTCATATATATGTACAATTATATATAGTTATTTTGGGCCTCGCTATGAGTAACAAATGAAAGCTAATGAAAAACTCATTTCTGAAATGAAATTATTATTATCTTATCGGCTTAAAATAATGAACTTGAAAGTAAATTAAATTGTACTAAATCCTTTGAGATATCATAGAAACGAGATTAGTCTATTAGTACAGAAGTTGAAAATTACGAATACTAGCAACTACTGAACAATTATTGAACTATATAAAAAACTATTGCAAGCCCATTTAATGGGTTATTCAATATAAATAGATATTTTAGTATCAACCGAGAGTTCCTGAGATTGGGCGCAATAATCAAAACAAATTCTTTAGTTTTGCAATTTTAAAAATTATAAACATATATACTCAGATAGATCCTTAGTGTGTGCATTTTAAAAATCAAAAAATAATTCAAGGGTTTTTTTAGCTTCCCACTATGGACGAACCGCTTGAAATATGGAAGTCCAGGAACACAACTAATTTCTATTTATCTATATTAGTTAACTAGAAACAAGTCTAAAGTGATTTAAGACTAAACAGTCTATTTTATTTACTTCTTTAGTAAAAAAGACAGGATATATATTAACGAAAAAAACTGGATTATTCATTATTGAAAGTGTTACGCTAGTTCAAGTTAATCGATTTTATGGATGTCTCCGTTTTCCGCCTTTTTCGAGGCATTGCATGTTGAGCGAAACTCAAATTTATAATCTTTAAGCGAATCATATATATATATATATATATATATATATATATATATATATATATATATATATATAATATATATATATATATATATTATATATATATATATATATATATATATATATATATATATATATATATATATATATATATATATAATATATATATATATATAATATATATATATATATATATATATATATATATATATATATATATATATATATATATATATATATATATATATATATATATATATATATATATATATATGATTAGCTTAAAGATTATAATTTGAGTTATCTATATATATATATATATATATATATATATATATATATATATATATATATATATATATATATATATATATATATATAGTATGTATATATACATCTTACAAAGATTTATATAAAAATCATAATACTTTGTTAATGTTGTATATGTTTTGTATAAGATCAAACAAACAATACCGGTGTTCCTCTTTAAGTATATTGTTGAATTTTACTCACGAAATACTAAATCTTTGGTGACAAACTCGTCAAAATCTCTGGATTATTTATACATACCTAAGTGTTATTCTATAGAAGAAAACATATTTTGAAACACAGATAGTGTTTCTACCACCAAAGTCGAGCATCATAGAAAAATATTTAATATGTTTAAAAAAATTCTGATATTTAGTTGCAAAATAATTGACGTTAATTCATAGCTTGATGCCAGAAGCAATGTTACAATTAAGCATTCTACGTTACACTATATTCGTATAAAGTTTATTCATAATTTACATATGCACGTCCATTAGTAATATGTCTCTCTTTCTATCTAACGTGACAAAATTCCCATATTCATCCGTAATAAGTAGCATGATAACATTTCGTTGTTCGCCTTCGGTTGGCAAATTTGATAGCTTTAAAATAAATAAAACTCTAAATTGCAATTGTGTCCATAGCATTAAATATTATTGACATAATAATTTTTTCAGCAGGAATCGTGAGAACAAAGTGTTAAATCACTTCTTTCCTCATTTTCCGCCTTTTAATGCATAGCGTGTTTAGTGGCGGTACTTAACACTGCGCTTGTCTAGTTGCCAGAGTGAAGAAAATAGAATAATCCTGAGTGGGAATTGAACTAAGGAGCCGTCGCGTTTCCAGGTAGATACAACGCCATTGCGCCACGTCCTCTAACAAATTTAAAATGAAAATAATATTTTAAAGTATATTCGAATATCGCTTACATAGCAATTCTGTACCGAATTAATTAGTTCATTTTTAACTGTAATATGTGAAAATAAAATAATTTTAAGTTTATTTCAGTGTTTTATTGACACTCTATCCCGTACGTAGGTAGGCATAGTGAACCGTAGGTAGAACGAACTTAGTGCTAAGATAATTCATTTCCTGACTGAACTCGCTGAAGCACGCTACAATTTGTCTTGTTTCAACGCGAATAGCTTGAGTGGACTATGAAAGCATCTCATTGTATTGAGAATATCGAATAACCATCTTTCATTCCACCACAACAGTAAACGCGACGTTGAGCTCCGCCACCCAACACGCAATGCTTCCATTGAGTCCTAAAAAAGTAGCAACATTCAGGATAGATGCGTTGAGTGTAAGGTACAAAATGCCCCTGAATCAAATATTTAACGCTTATATATATGTGGATAAAAAAAAAATGTGGATAAACTTTTATAAAAATCATAAAAATATATTCGAATCAAAGGACTGTACAATATATTGTATGTTTCATTATTATTTTATCTTAAAATAATAATGAAGCATACAAAATTAACTAATTATTATTAAAGTACTAGATATATATATATATATATATATATATATATATATATATATATATATATATATATATATATATATATATATATATATATATATATATATATATATATATATATATATATATATATATATATATATATATATATATATATATATATATATATATATATATATATACTTATATCATTTGTAATCAAATAAATTTATAATAGTAACATTAAAATTTTACCGTAATACCGTTTTATATATACATATACATATTTAATTTAGAGCTAATCAAGTTTAAAAATAAAATAACAAATTACATGGTGGTTACTAAGACTGTAAATACATAGGAAAGATTTATATTATGTAATTGTCTTCTATAGTTTAAAGGGATTTTTCAACACAATATATATTTTTAATACAATCCAGTAGTTTCTGACATAGTGTTCGACCAGCTTTATAATATTGTTATCTATTCTAATTTGAATTTGAATTTAAATCAAACGCCTAAAGTTATTAAAATTAATTTATGTAAATCAGATGTTACGTGTAATAAGAGAAAGTCTCAAAATGACTTTTTGTAAACAAATTTTTAGGTATAATACAACTATTGTAGTCAACTATAGTATTCTGCCGTCGCATCGCGAATTTTTGCCATAATGATAACTTTAAGTATGACTTATCCAATAAAATAAATTTTTAACATTTAATCAATTATTTCATAAAATAAAAAACTAAACTTGTAGATAATAATGAAATTGTAAATAATTTTCAAAATTTCAAATTTTAAATTTTTTATTTCAATTTGATTTATTTAATTTGTTTTATCATGTTATAGTTCACATTTTGAACATTTATACCTACAGTGTTTATTTTATATACGCAGGTTTTTGTAACAAATGATCAAATTGTATTGAAAATAATATAGTAAATTAATATTTTACTAAAATGTTATTAATACATTTATTAAAATTATTTTTATGAAGAAAGTTTTAATGTTTAAACACCTACTATACTCACATTGCTCTAACAAATGACATTCAATTTATTATTTGTATTATATTTTCGAAACGCCATAAATAAAGAGAAGAAGAAGAAGTATTATATTTTAAAAATAAATCATTAACTAACTACATAACTAATTTACATTCCATTACACATTAAAACCAATAGAAAAGCTTCCATATTTAAACTTTATTACGTATTATAAAACTACCAAAGAAAAAGTAAATAAACTCCTAACTTATATAGTAAAATAAAGTATTATAAATTACCTTAAAATTAGTAACAAAATCACAAATCACAACAAACACAGCACAAGCACGAATATGAACACGTAACGTAAACGCATACGGCAAAGCTTTCTCGAGCTTTACACGTCCTCCCTTTTGACGCGCCTACATTCGACTAACGTTGCTCTCCTTCCCACCAGCCTCACCCCCGTTGTCCCTGGACTAAATGCTAAATGCTACTTTTATCCTTATCCTTCTTTTTCTATGGAATACTAAACGGATAGTGTTTATATAAAGAGAATGATTATAATTATATATATATATATATATATATATATATATATATATATATATATATATATATATATATATATATATATATATATATATATATATATATATATATATATATATATATATATATATATATATATATATATATATATATATATATATATATATATATATATATATATATATATATATATATATATATATATATATATATATATACATTTTTTATATACATGTCTGCCTTTCATGCAATGTGCTAATTTAATTGTTACTGATATGAATAATAATTGTAAAATTGTTTTCTTATTTCTGTAAATCTCTCTCTCTCTCTCTTTATGAATTATTTTTAAATTAAGACAATTGTTTTAAATGGAGATATTGCTTGCATTTTTATTCTTTCGTATTTTTTTATTATTTATACTACGAAATATCTGCTTTGTTTTTTTAGCTTCAAGGATAGTCTAATATTAAAACATTTAATTTTCTTTAGCCTTGACACATTGTATGTTAATTGACGGAGGTGAAAATTGGTATTTTACCATTATAGCAGACCAACAAAAACTATAATGATTGATTCTTAATTTGTGTGAATCGAACCCACAACTGTCATGTTAGTCAGATGATGTGCCGCTGAGCTATGACAGCTTTATCCTGTTTAATTAACAGTTAACCAAAAGCAATTCTATCCGTAAAGATATCCCAATGTTAAGACACTACATTATTATATTAATTTATTAAAAAAGTAACTAGCACATCTCGCCCTCGTTTTATCCATAATCTAAACAAAGTTATTTTAGCTCCAGAGAATACTATAATAATATAATGAATTATATTTATGTATATATTTTTTATAGCTTTATGTTTTATCCTGGTAAGCATAGAAGCAGGAAAAGTGGTAACCTAGTATGAAAACACTCCCCGTCCCGCTCCGTCTTTTCGAGGCATCGTGTGTTGTGTGGCGGTTGCCAGAGCGAAGAAAATGGAAATTGAAACATCCATTTTCCTCGAGTGAGAATCGAACCCACATACCGTCACGTTTTCAGGCAAATGCTACGCCTCTGAGCCACGACGGTTCACAATATTTTTTCATTTATTTTTTATTGGTGTAGTAATTAGTTTGATAAATTACGAAATTTATTCGATTCTTAGCAAATATTTTTAAATTACATACAATATATTTCATAAAAGAATATTTTAACGATGTTAATACATATGATCAAAATGTGGTTAACGCTCACGTCAGAAATGTGACAATTTTAACAATTGTAAAATTATATTTCAAAAGAGAATCTGTTGATTTCCTCACTGATTCCGTTGAGTTTTACTTCGTTACAGTGGAAATGCGTTCCAAGCCTTTAGGAACTTTTTAAGCTTTGCCATTGCCATTTTAAAAGCTCACTGTATCCTTTATATATAAAGACACTTCGTTCTTCACTTTCTGCGGCGGAACTCAATGCTGCGCCTTAAATTGCTACCAAAACAATTTATATTATAAATAAACCATTATCTCCGAGAGAGAATATAATACAGTAATAGTGTTGTATTTCACTACTTTCCATGAAGTATTATATAACATTTCTATGAATTTTAAATCGAGCTTTAGACGAGATATAGACTTAGACGAGAGGTACGGAAAAAATAATGGTATATTAATTTTTTTTAATATATAAAAATCGTACATGCGAAGAAGTGGTCTATTGGGCACAGCGCTTATTGGTCAAGAGGTGCAGGTTTAAATTCCGCTACGTTTTAATTTAAATAAATTTTCTAAATATCTCTAGTGTGTATTAATACAATAAAAAGTACAATAAACTAATGTCATACATGCATATACTTATATATGTGACAGTTAAGTAATGAAAAATAAATAATTTTATTCTCTTTGGTTTATTATATTCTTAATTATCTTAGAAAGTTGTTCTAAACATAATAAGTTTGAGTACAACGATAGGCTGTTTCTTACGTACGCACGTAACATACATGTTCTTAAAAACTAGAACTATAAGTGATATTTTTTTATAGTAATTTGATTGCGGTATATACCTGTTGTGACATTTTATGACTCTCGTTACAAAAAATTGAAACTAAATTTAAATGTACCATGTATATCCACGCATGTCCACGCGTATCCACGCATTATTTTATTAATAAATATATATTTTTATTAATGTTACACAATGATTTACACTAAAAATATTTTCTCTCTTTTCCTTTTGTATTAAAAAAATCATAGCTGCTAAAGCTTGTTTGCTTATCTACTGACATGTAGATTTTTTTAACTTAACTTTGACTTTATATGTCTTTTATATAGCATACCCTGCTAGCGGATGCTCCTAGGCAGAGAGAACCATATGTTATAACTCTCTGTTCCCCACTTTCCTCTTTTCTTTCCACACACTTCAAGATCAAAAGCGAAACTTAACGCTGCACTTTGTTACCAGATTAATTTTGCTAAAATTAAATATTTTCCAGGGAGTTGTAACTATTTTGACCGCTTTATCTGGAATATTTTATAATACACACACACACACACATAAGCATAGAAGCTTAAACATTTTATTCTTTAAGGTTTATTTGTAGAATTATCTTTTGAGTGTGTGAGTGTGCATTAATAGCATACTAAAGCAACCTAGTGTTGAGACACTTCGTTGCTTGTCCCTGCTTTTCGCCTTTTTATCGGAACTCAACGCCACGCTTTGCCTAGTTTCCAGAGCGAAGAAAATGAAAACAGAAAGATCCATCTTCACCGAGTGGGAATCGACCCTACAAACGCGTCCCCACAGTCGCATTAACAAGAAGACGCTACGCCTCTGCACCACGACGATTCTATACGATTTGTATATATGTTGTATTATTTTAACATATACTTATATTGAAAATTTTACATATCTCTTGCACGTTTAGTTCGCCTAATCCAATTTTAACATAAATTTATATTCAAAATTTTAAATATCTCTTGCACCTCTAATACTTGTTCGCTAAACCCAATCATTACTTACTGTACGTAGCTGTGTTGCTATAACGAAACCTCTCAGTATATAATCCTGTTAACAATAACATTTTGGCTGTGATTTGTGGCTGGGTGCTTGTAATGGATGCCTTTAATGGCTATACTAAAGCCATTGTTTGAATTCGTTTGATTAGATAGCTTTCATTATACTCATATACAGTGTGTAGATTACGAAATTAAGAGGCAAGTATTATTAGTTTATTTAATCTTGACTACTTTACTTAATTAAGGGCCATTTGAATGTAAAAGCGATGGTCGTGGATTCGATTACTACTCGAGGAGAATTTCAATTTTTCTCACTATGGTGATAAGACGGAGCGCAGGGATAACTTCTGCCACTCAATACGTATTGTCTTTGTGGCGGCAAGCGGGGAACAGAGTGTCTGACACTAATTTTTCCTAGAAAAAGAACTAACTTAGGTGATTTGCGACACTGGCATAGATTTGTGCCAATACTTCTGGGACAAAGAGAAGAAGAAATTTATCAATTCGTAGTTGGACTGGATGGTATTTTGCTACATAACGTAAATAATAAAATGTGTTATTTAAAGAGAACGTTTTATCAAATATTAATTAAAGTTAAGGTAATAAACAAAAAAAATAATATTATAAATTACATTATTTTTTGAATTCATTACTTCGTAACTTTTATGTGATCAAAAGTAACCTAAAGTCATATATTCAATACAGCAAAAGATACAGAATATTTCTTCACATTACTTATAAATATATATAAATTCTCAAAAATTAACCACTTTAAAGATTTTATAATTTTATTTATTCACATGAAATTTATTTCCATTTTGATTTCATCAAAAAATATATACTAACATTATAGAGTCAATTAAAAACTGCCACTCGAATAAATATAACCAGTAATTTCCATAGAAGCGTTAAACATAAATTCATTTAAATATTATAAACAAAATTAATTGTAAAACTTAGTCTATTTGTTTAGAATTAATTAATCGTTACGTCCGATTACTTTTAGAAATTAATAGGGTATTAGAAGTGTTTTTATTTATTTATTTATTCATTTTATTTGCTTATTGCTATTATTTGTATTATTTTAGAATTGTGGATAAATTCTATAGTGAATCTAAATAAGTAATAAAACTCCTGGTATGTGAAATATAGTTCAGCGTTGAATCTCGCATCTCAATACGGTGTTATTTATAATACTACAAAAAACAATTTACCTTTTCTTTGTAATAATAAATAAATTGTGTGATTTTCAATAAAATTTTCATTCAAGTTACATTTATTTTCATTAATTTTCAATTTTTGTTTTTAGTCTATTTTTATGACAATTGAAAATTACTTCACATTTTCCACTGTAGTTCAAGTATTTCGTTAATATACTAACGGAACTAAACGCCGGGTGTAAATGTATAAATTAATAAGACAAGAAAATTTTAATTTGCTCATATGAAAATATAATTAGCTCAAATTTTTCATAAATAAACGTACCATATCATTAAACTTCCATTATATAGATAAAACATATCCTACGGAACATCCATTAGCTCCAACGGTCTCAAGCCCGACCGTTTTTTGTTCGATCGAAACTATTGACATTGTGAAGTACTTAAGGTCAAAGGCATTACTTTGTCGAGAATTGAGATTGATCACAGCAAAAAAGATGTTACTTCAATATAACTTCTAATTTATTTCAGTAGCCTGAAGAGTTCATATGGTTAAAGTTGAAATATAAAATATAATTTGTATGACACGGTTCATTTATCGAAAATAAACATATACATATGTTATATATGATGTACCATTTAACTGTGATATACGTATATTGTTTTCATGAATAAATTTAATTAAAGTATTAAATAAAGCATGTAAAAAATTGCTAACATCACAATAAATTGTATAAAGCAATTTCGATACAGCATGGTCAAGAACGCATGGTTTAGTAGTCGAAGCGCTTGGAGGGTTTCCAAAAGGCGCAGGTTCAAATCTAGCTGCGTACTTTTTTTATGTTAACTGAAGTAAGTATTACTAAGCTAAAAATTATAAAATAATGTTTTAAAATTTAAAATATGTTCGGTTTCGTTTAAATGATAAAAGAAACATATTGCTATGTCCATACACAAATTATATGTTACTTATTACTATAAAATATACTATGTTAAAAATAAAATACAAAAACAAATGGTGTGACTTAATATTTTATTCATTGAATGGCAAAGCTTCTCAATCTTCTTACGAATAAAGATAAAATAAAGAATCACAATTTAAAACGTATAAAATAAGATTTCGAATCCACACTTATCGTAACACTGTAGATACTATATCGTATATTAATCAAACTGCGCGTAATCAATTGCACTGTAGGTGATAATAAAACTGGATACGCTTTACTTCGTTGATATCAACAACTTCCTGTATTAGTAAACGGTAAGCACAGACAGTGTTGATACTACTAAAATATGTAGTATTTCTTTATTGAAAAAAATGATTAGTGATTATATTTATGGTTTCCGTAATAGATAGTGAGATTTAGTGACACATCATTTTATATTCTGTTCCGCCTTTTTAGGTATTGCATGTAAATTGACGAAACTCTACTGGTTGCCAGATTGAAGAAAATAGAAACGAAAAAAACCATCTTCTCCGAGTGAGAATGAGAGAGACATTCTTTTGACTATATGTTTAAATGATAGCTGGACTCTCTCCTCAGCTCTTATCCTATGTCACAATTCGGAATTTTTTTTTATAGCTTCACGCTTTATCCCGCACATGGCAGCGTAGGCAGAGCAAACTGCAGGAACCATACGAACCTAGTGTTAAGACACTTCGTTGCTTTAGTCCCGGCATTCTCCGTCCCCGCTTTCCGCCTTTTTCGAGGCATTGCGTGCTGAGTAGCGAAACTCAGCGCCGCACTTTGCCTAGTTTCCAGAGCGAAGAAAATGGAAATAGAAAAATCCATCTTCCCCGAGTGGGAATCGAACCCACAAACCGTCGCGTTTACTGGCAGACGCTACGCCTCTGCGCCACGACAGTCCTCATGCATGAAATAAATAAATCACTTCATTTTTTTAAGGAAAAATAATCGAAAACGTCTTCGTCGTCGTCGAAAATCTAAGTAGTCTAAGTAGTAGTGTAAGGCAAATAATTTTAATTAATACATACGAGCTTAACATTGTTAAATGTACAAAACATAACACAAAAACAGATTTGCAGTACATATCTGTCGTTGTGTTATAGTATTGTGTAACAATAATTAAAATTAACGATGAAAAACTTTTTATTTTAAATTATTTATTGAAATTCACAATAATTTATATCAAAAATTGCAACACAAATATAATATTAATAAGTACACGTACATTTTAGTTCTATAGCAGACACTAAATTTGTTTTATAATAAATTGGTAAGTAGTTATTACTTCTGAGATTATTAATTATTTAAACCATATTAATGCTAAAGCACCCTTACTTTCAATTCAAAAATATCGTTATACATAAATTTAATGTAAAGACAATTTAGCATCTTAACATCTTTCACAAATCTTTTATTTTTTAGCAGGGTTGACACAGAAAACGGCAGGAACCATGGGAACCACTTTTTCACGGCATTGCACGCAACCACGCTTGCCTAATTACCTGTAGGCAGGCAAAGGCTGCTACGTACGTACTTACGTACGTCACGTTATATATATATATATATATATATATATATATATATATATATATATATATATATATATATATATATATATATATATATATATATATATATATATATATATATATATATATATATATATATATATATATATATATATATATATATATATAT
The DNA here is from genome assembly GCA_037178615.1 of Dione vanillae. Lineage (NCBI taxonomy): Eukaryota > Metazoa > Arthropoda > Insecta > Lepidoptera > Nymphalidae > Dione > Dione vanillae. The sequence continues at coordinate 809,429 of JAZFAU010000298.1, read as the reverse complement.
ATATATATATACTTTTACATTACTTAACTAGTAAACATTTTAAATACATAAATTACAGCAGTGGGTTGGCTCAAATATTTAATTTGATTATAGTAATAACTGCCGTGATTGATGTCTTGACACCAATGTAACGTAAATATGACTGAAGGTGTGATAAATATTATAAACAGTTTTTGAATAAATCTACTTATATATATAGCTTTGTATGAAACAAAAAAAATGTTTTATTTACAAGATACAAAATATATTTTATTTCTTTTACACAAAATTGTACTAGAATTTATTAAGTAGCAATTGACTGATACGGTAGTAGCTATTTCAATGATCAAGTGCTTTAAAATGTTTTCGTCTCTTGCAAGCTAAATAGAAATACAAATGTTATGATTCTTAAAATTAACTAAAAGCATATAGAAAAGTATAGTATGTTACATTTTTGTTATAAACATATAATGTGTACCTAAAAACCTATTTAAACACAGTTGGGATGGGTTCTCTTTCAAACACACACAACCTCAATACACGAACATTTCACATTTCTTTACTACGCATAGCATACTGAGCAAAAGGAGGTAAGGATCAAGACACTAACTTTCTTTCTCCAGTAACTGTTCAAAGAAAAAAATCTTCACTATCACAAGTAAGGATGAACTCCAATGTAATTGTTTACTGACATATAGGTTATGTAAAGTATTACTACTGATTTTATAAAGACAGACAAATTTTTTATTTTATATACATATTTATTTCATTAAAAGCGATTTAATTAAAAGCAATGATTGATCATATAAAAATATCTCGAAATTGCTTCAACAGAAACTAGTTAGCGACATGTCAATGAAAACAGCCTAACCGGAAACATAAAAATACACTGTACGCAATATATGCATACATATACATATAATAAAACGATATCGTTCTAAATTATCACCTATTCCAATATGATTATCACATTGTATAAGTAATAAACATATATTATGTTAACGTGTTTTTTTGTTATACCATTATAAGTAGATAATTTATATAACTTTTGATTAAAATAGATTTTATACTGTAATTTCTTATTAGAAGTTGTTATAGCGCAGCGGCACGATGTCTGAGTTCGATTCCGGGTTGTGTAAATTAATTGTTTTCATTTTCGCCACTGTACTTTGTGTCTTAACACTAAGTTCAGTCTGTCTATGCTGCTATTTGCAGAATGTAACATGCAACTATTTTTAACTAAAATCTAATATTATGAAGTAATTTTTAATTTAATGACTTTCTTGCTCTTACTAGATATTTAACTTATATTCTTATTGAATTTAATTTATTTGATATATCCGAACTCTTAATAAAAAGAAGGAGGAAAGCATGAATGAGTACCTGAAGCTTCGTCTAGAACAAGTTTTGAACACTATGTTCTCTACTACGTACAGCAGAGAACATAATGTTTAAAACTCTAAATTTTCTCCGTCTATTCTGTTACATGCAATTTGAAGCTGGAAAATGTAAGATACCCTATTAAGTTATCTCTGATCTCCTTGGTCTATAAATACAATGGAAACACGAATAGTATATATGGATGTAAATAAAATTTATTAAGAGCATATTCTAAATATCTAGTGAAATGAGATTACACAAGGACTGGCGTAATAAGCAATTGGATATGTCTAAAGCTAGATAAGAGGCAATTAAATACCATTTAATATACCTTCCCTTTGTATTTTTTATTTTGTTGGATGTAGATACCTACATCCAATTATTATGTATATCATATACATACTTACTAATAATTATTTTAGAGGGTAGTCAGACTAAACCGCGGGAACCATGGGAACCTAGTGTTGTTTGAAAAGAAGAAACTTCGTTCTCCCGCTTTCCGCCTAAGTATTGCACGTTGAGTGGCGGAACTAAACGTCGTGCTTGCCTTGTTGCCAGAGAAAAATTAAGATAATAAAATTAAATTAAGATTAATTTAATAAAAATAATTAATTTAATTATTTAATAAAATTAAGATAATGATATTTAACATAACTATATATTGTAATAATTTTTAATTTAAAGTTTTAATTTTAATATCTATAATGATAATGTTTAATTTATAATAGTAATATTTAATATGCTTTCTACACTCTAAAAGTTATTTATGTATTAATTGTCATAGGAAACTGTTTTGGTTTAAGGATTAATTATGTACAACATTTATAATTATTAATAGTACTGTTTGTTTCCAAAATATAAATAAATAAATAAATAAATAAATAAATAAATAAATAAATAAAAGTCATATATTATAAAGCATTGAAATGAAAATTTAAGTGTTAATACGTTCCTATTCTATATGTATAATTGTTACGACAATCACGCCTGGGTATTTTTGGCACAAAATATTTAAATTTAACTATTCTTGAAAGAAAAAAAATAAAAGTATTGCCAACAAAATAATGCCAAAAACGAAAATGCAAATCGATTTGTCTTCCTGATAGCGTATGCGTGACCTACATCAGACCTTTGGCTAAGTTGGCAATACTTACTAACCTTGACATGGAATAGTAAAAAGGAATTATATTTTTTATGTAGCAGCCAAATATCTGTCACATTTTAAATTAAAATGCAACTTACTACTGTGCTAGAATATCTTTTTTTAAAAAAAAACAAATTGAACTGAACAAATGTTAGAATTAAAACTATTAACCTGCATGTAAACCATATGAACATAGTGTTAAGACACTTCGTTGCTTAGTTCCTGCTTTCTCCGTCCCCACTTTCCGCCTCTTTCACGCTTTGCCTAGTTTCCAGAGCGAAGAAAATGGAAATAGAAAAATCCATCTTCCGCGAGTGGGAATCCAATCCTCAAGCCATCGTCTTTACAGGCAGACGCTTACACCTCTGCACCACGACGGCCCTCATAAGTACTCTATCTTGCACAGTACTCCTATAATTCTTTAAATTTAAACTTATATTATATTTATAGTTAGGAGTACACTTTGACTCCAATATACATAAACTAACAAACATGCACACACACATAAAGATAAAAGATCAAAATACTTAAAGTCAAAGTTTACCTAAATACTGTTTACATAACGGATAAATACAAAATAAACAGTTCTAAATCATATCGTATCGTAGTGTACCGTTACGGCGGGTCGGAACAACCTAAATAAATAAGTCCACCTGTCGTTACCTACATCAAAAATGTGTACTATCGGTCCTTTTAATGTGAAAGACCTTAATTAACCTCGCAACACCTTTAATTTAGTCCTAAATGGTGTTCTGTTGTGTTTGTATTAAAGTTAAGTGAATTGACACTCCGTTCTCCGTTATTTATTGATGTTTATATATTTATATATGTTTATATGTGTGTATATGTGATTACATATGTTTATATATGTATTTATGGAATTTTTAATTTTAATTTTGATGCTGTATTTGCGACTGCATCGAAATTTGTTTAATTCTAAACAAGGTGGTAGTGAAAAATCACATAAATAAAACAAAAACTTTTGAACTCATTTGACAACTTAGTGGAATGGCATGACTTATTCTACCATTAGTGTGGATTAACACTTTAATAATAACACTCGTTCTATGTTTCACTCTAGTGGAAGTTACATTTCCTGATTCTGTTTAACTCAAACACAAACGACGTCTTTAATGAAGGTAGAAAACGAAAAACAGAGAAAAATGTGAAATCAAAAAATCGTTCGCAGGAGGGTGCGGGTTCGAGTCCCGCTGCGTTCAAAATTTTTATATGTCTCGCCAAACGATTGTTCTTTGTAATGGTCTTTGGGTAGCGGAAATTTGTAAAAATCTCCCTACAGAGATGCTAACAACGATATAAGTTGTATAAAAGCATATAAGAATTTCAACGCAGCGTGATGTAGAACGCATGGCTCAGTGGTGAGAGCGCCTGCACGGTTCGCAGGAGGGCGCGGGTTCGAGTCCCGCTGCGTTCAAATTTTTATATGTTTTCTTTAAGTATTAAGTTAGTAAGTTCCTGCTGGTTGGCAAATCTAAAGCCTTGTATATATCATGGGCACCTGCGCTCAATTTCCTATATTATTCACAAGAATTTGTAAAATTTACATATCTTTAAACAATAGAGGCTGTATGGTCTGAAATTTATAAAAAAAGTGATAGTCTATTTTAAAAAAATGATAGTATATTAACAATTTATAATTTTTCATTGATTTTTATTGTATTTGCTTTACTTTAAAACATAATAGATATACATATAGAGGGAAACTAGTGTCATGACACTCCATTCTCCACATTGCGCCTAAAACCATGACATTTCGTGTTTAGTATTGAAGTAAAAACAATTCTTGTCGCCAAATGACGATCAACCCTTGCAACAAGCATAATTCCAATATGGCTTCACTTTAAAAATTGTGACTTTTAAATACATTATTGTGCAATTAATTGTTATTGTTTACTGAACTAACTGAAATGTTAATTAAAATAAATTTTAAACGTTATTTTATGCATAGTTTAAAATAACATTTTCCGAATAATAAAACTGATTTATTGTAATAATTTCAGATATATTTAATTAAGGTTTATCGATAGAATATGTTATAAAGCTACTGTTAAACGTAAATGTATTTATGTAAAATTGCACCTACTGGTTTTTTTTTTTTCATATTTTTTTCAGCTTCACGCTTTATCCCGCATATTGCAGGACCTAGTTAAGACACTCCGTTGCTTAGTTCTCGCTTTATCCGTCCGCATATCCGAAAATGTAACAAAGATTTGAACACGAAAGGACTCGAACTGCCACCTCTTGAGTACTAACACTAGTAAATAAAAAAATTACACTTTCAAAAATATCGCTGAAATTTATTTATGTTCTAGTCCGCCAGTAGGCACTTGACTTACGTACATATATAGGTACAATCAGGTTGCAGACGACAATATACCCTGTTTTCCGATTTCCGCTGCGAGACTTTTCGTGCAGAACTTAACAGAGCCTTTTTTTATTGTTACCAGAGTGGGAAATTGAAAATAATATTTTTTTTTCGAGTGAAAATTGAACGTCAAGATAAAGAAATAATATGGAATATTTGGATCATTTACATCGGTTTCCTACAAATTAATTAGAAATTATACCTCAAGTTTTATAGCATTTACTTAATTACAATAAAACAGGTTACTTGTTTTTCTATTTAAAGCTGGGCACAGTAAGCAAATTAGAGCATAGCCTTTGTTTAATTTTAACCATTCAAAGAATAAGCTCAACCTAACGCCGTATGTATTACTTTTTTTGTACTGGATTGTGACGTACAGTGATTGATCAATACTTTATTATTATTTGTATAAAAAGAAATCAGATATATTCTGTCTATTAAGTATTTCTGAATATGTAATATCCGATATTGTTATATTAAGCGTCTGCCTGTATACGCTACGGTTTGAGGGTTCGATTTCCACTCGGGAAAGATGGATTTTTCTATTTCCATTTTCTTCGCTCTGGACACTAGGCAAAGCGCGGCGTTGAGTTCCGCCACTTAACACACAATGCCTCGAAAAAATGCAGAAAGCGGGGACGGAGAAAACAGGGATTAAGCAACGTAGTGTCTTAACACTAGGTTCATATGGTTCCTGCAGTTCCCTCTGCCTACCCTGCAATATGCGGGATAAAGTGTGAAGCTAAAAAAAATTATTATTAATTAATTGTTTTAAATATTTGTTATAATTAATTAATTATTTTATCTAAAATTATAATAGCTTATTTGGCAACATTAAATAAATCGAATAAATTGTACCGGAAGTGGTCAACTATGTGAGGGTATAGATTACGTAGGATAAAAGTTTGATCGACCATTTTTGGGACGATCATTTTGAAGAGAACATTTAGCAGTCGTGCTGCAGGTTTTGCTATCATATAGAGACACAGTACAAATAAGCGTAATGAAGCAGAAACGTGATTCGTTTAATTACATGTATAACTTGTCCATTGCGCCACGAATTTTTTACCTGTTCACATTAGCCTAGGCTTTATCTATATACGCTGTGTTCCAAAAAGATTAACAAATACAACCAATACGACCCACAATGTGTCATTCGGTACGAGATGTACACTGTACGTACTGTATATACAGTACAGAAAGTAACTGACAGGTACCGGATTGCTTTGAAATATTTATGGCAGTCCAGCGTTATTTAAACTTTTTTTCTCTAGATTTGTATGTAGTAGGTACACTTTTTTTCTATTTGTTCATGTGCATTTGTGTGTTTACAGGTTGTGGCAGCAGTTTAATTTGCGTGGACTGTAAAACAAGGACCTTGTTTAGAATGACGAATAACGATCCCTCGTAAATGATTCCTCCCCGAGGATATAACATTACACAGAAAGGTAGATAGAAGATACTATTTTCTGATATGCGTGAAGCTTTAAACGCCATTTTTGTCCCGTTAGATTTTTTATTTTCTTTTTCAAAACTATGATTCTGTTTCTAGAGTCAGAAAAGTGAGGACAATATTAAAAATAAGGGAAATATACGATAAGCTGTTTATTTCAAATATTACTTGCATATGCATATGCAAATTCAGATCGAAATTGGTACGGAACCCTCGATGAGCAAGTATACTCACACTTGATCAATATTTTACAATAAACATAATAAAATATATTTAAATATAATATATCATTAGAATCCAACTAAACACATATCATTTATAAAAGAAATTTATTACATGAAAATCTATTTCTACACTCGTAATCTGTGTAAAAAGATTAAATCGTGCTGTAATTTAAACATTTAATCGTCTAGCATACATTGCTACGTCAACACAGTGTAAACAAACCAAAACACGTCTAAAAATGTACGGCTTCAAAGTAAATCATACAGTGGATTCCGGTAAGCCACGTTTGATGACCCAAATGTTCATTAGTACGTGATTTTTTTCATTTTCTCATATAAGAAGGTAGGGATTTAGGTAAAATGGATTAAGCTACTACTTTTTACTTCATTCGCGTTTTTCAGTTTTACCTACACTTTTCCTGCATAGCAGGGTAGGCACAGGAAATCTATTTTCAGGCACTCTACTGTGTTAACTAATGATATCTATTCAATATATATTTTGAACACACATATAGTTATAAAACATATATCATATACATATAGAACATATATTATAGGAAAAAATGCTAGAATAACAAGGATTTGTATAAATACAGCCATAGATTATATTTCATAGAAATTAAATACACTTTCATCGAACATAGACTAACAAGCACTTCTATATAATTCGGATAAAATAAATTGGAAACTCTAAAGTATCATAACTTTTTTTCGAACCAACGACATTTTTATAAATTTGATTCAATTTATTAATTTTTTGCTTAATATATGTTTCTTTATTCATTGTCAAATAATACTTGATAATTACAAGCATATTATTATAAGAAATGTATCGAAGAGAAAGAAAAATCACGTGTCAGTAAAATTTGTACGTCGCTTATATATCCACTTAACTATTTATAAAAAACCGTAAAAGAAAAAGTTCTCTTTATATTTTTTAGCTTCACGCTACATCTTACATATAACAAAATAAGAAAAGGGAACTTAATGTCAAGACACTCTATATACCAGATTTTCGCGTTTTCAGGCAATATTTCGAACATTGCGAATTGAGTGGTACAACTAAGTGAATAAAATGTAAATAATTTATTCTACTCGAATAGGAACCGAACCCACAAGCTTTCGTGTTTACAGACAGATGTTAAGTAAATATATCTAAATATAAAAAAAAATTAATTACGTCTATACTCCTTCAAGTAAAAGCAAAATCAATCACTTAAATCCTACCCAAAAAGAAAACAATCTAATATTGATATTTGAGAGTAAACATAAACAAAATGTGTTCGTTTTAATAAATATTCCAAATATGTTTCGTCCGGCATTCGGTCAAGGGATAAAACTGTCAGTACCGTACTGTACGAGTATAACGCTCTGGTATATTTAGAAGGAAGTGACCATGGATTGATGTTGTACATTAATATTAGGGTAGACGCTGGCGCCAACCAGTTTAGACGATGTCAATATATATATATATATATATATATATATATATATATATATATATATATATATATATATATATATATATATATATATATATATATATATATATATATATATATATATATATATATATATATATATATATATATATATATATATATATATATATATATGTGCTCGCTTATAAAATTATAAGCATTATAAAATATATCTAAAAATTCTTGTTTTACTATCTTTGATTGCGAAATTGACGAGGACGCGTGATGATCAAATGAAAATACCATAAAATAACAAATTACCATTGTAAGTTTAAACATTAATCAATAGGGTGTTTATTTGAAATTTAACTCGAACCACACTAACCGCTCAGAGCCCATGTCTACTTAAGTAATTGCATTTTACTTTGTAAAGCTATGAGTAAAAATAAACTAGAAAATGTTCCTTACTATTGTTTAACCTTTAAGGATTGAGGTTAAATGCTTAATTAATTTACATATATATAAAAAATTCTATATATTATATTAGTGGTTATCTTTTTTTACAGATCCTTCTGTTTAGGATTTCAACCTATAATCTTTGAATAGAAATGTTACACTTTTAAGCGCCAAATTGCTTTCGTGATCATATATAAAGAGATATGATATTTTTTCACTAAATAAAGTCAAAAATAAATATTTATTATGGAGTCAAGAAAATTTTACATTAAATCAAAGTTCCATAATGACTACTGCAACTAAAGCCCTCCTCCAGAATTTTTAAAACAATTTCAATGAAAATAAATACATAATACTATTGCTTTTCAGAAATGGATGTGTGAGTATGTGTATGCATGTGTGAGTGTCGATATGTGTACGCATGCGGGTGTGTATACATGTGTGTGTCTATACGTATACTTAAATATTATGTCATGAATCTTTCAATATCTTGTATGTCACCTCTAATAACTGAGTTTGAAGGATATAAGTATTATGATAAGATTTTGAAATAAATTATTCTTAAATAAAGCTATTCCATTTTGCAAGTATAGCAAGCTATATAGTGGGAACTTAGCGAAAAGACATTCTATCCCTTGACTACTTTGTGTGAATTGAAAAAAAATGTCATTCTCCGCAGTAGACATTGAACCCATAACTATTGCAATCACAGTCAGTCAAAGTATCGCTGCGTCACGACTGTCTCTTAAGATACTTTTTATTTTATTTCAAAGTAAAATAGCTATAATACTCAAAAAGAAACGGTATCTTAATTTAAGTCATCTTTGTCGAGTGTGTCGTAAATATCCGATTGGGGACGACGAATTAAAGCATTACGAGGTAAAAACAACTTTGTTCAACTTCTCAAACTTTGACTTCATAAGGTTAAGGTAATAAAATGTTCAGAGTATTTCGAGGACTTTTAGACCTGCACAGTAACAAAGGGAGACAGAATCTTTATTTATCTGTGACAGTTGTTGATACGATTTTCATCTAAGGCAATAATTATGTATAATAAAATAATCCGCTCTTGTAGTAGGAAGTGCCTTTAGACTAAAGTTTAAAATCTGAGACCAAAATTATTTATTAGTATTTTTATTTCTGGTTTATTATAGTTTATTCTTATAAAAGCAACTATTTTGCTATTTTAAAAATAAACTATAATAAAACAGATAACCCCAATCGGAATATTTTGAGGTTTCAACGATTATTGCTGTTAATCGGTTAGATATTTTGTATTCAGGTCTTGTTGGAAAAGTACCGAAGCAAGAATTATATATTAAGAAGCGTGAATTATATTAAAGGGATATGCAAGGACTGTAGCGTCCTAGACTACCCTGTCAGGTATGCTGCGGTCCCTGCATACCTCTTTCAACTCGTCCACTGACATTAACCTCTTCATACATGCTCTCCGGGGAGTCCTCATGCTTTTTACGTGACCTTTCTCCAGTATCTTCGATACTGTGTTTTCAAAAGTCAACCGAGGTCTCCCCTTATCTCTCTTACCTCTCACTTTTGCATCGTATATTTTCCTATTCTTTTGTCACTCATTCTTTGGACGTGCCGTTTTCGATGTGAGCTAAGCTGACTCCGCATATCCTTCGACGAGATCGCATCTCCACCGCATTCATCTTTCTTTCATTTTTCTTCTGTAATACCCACGTTCCACTGCCATATTACAGCGTCGGAACCAGAACTGCATTGTGTACGGCCAAACGTGCAGCGACGCTGACGTTTTGCCGTCTCAACAACGCAGCTAAGGCTCCGTTCATCGTTCTGTTACCGGCAGAAACACGTCGTTCCACATTCATTTCGTATCTACCATTTCTATTTAACATACTTCCCAAATATATTACTATATTCACTTGTTCTAATAATTTTCCATTCACAAAAATCTTGCGTACTGCCCTTTCCTCGTCTCTTTCAAATATCAGAACCTTTGTCTTACTTGCATTCAGGCTTAGACCATTAGTTTCACACCCGTCTTTCAGAATGGTGACCAATGCCTGCAACTCGCATTCTAATGATGCAATAAGCACTGCATCATCTGCATACAAGAAGCAATTTATCTTCAAGTCACCCACTTTTACACCCATGTCACTTTCTTTCAGGCCTGGGAGACAGCTATCCAAATACAAATTGAACAATCAAGCTGACATAACACAACCCTGTTTGACACCCGTTGGACCGTAATTGCACCGGGATGTACTTCACATTGAACTCTGTCAAACGCTTTCTCTAAGTCCACAAAAGCACGGAAAATCTTTTGGTTTACAGCCAAAAACTTCTCTGTGTTCATATGGATGGAAAAGATCTGATCCATGCTTTCTCTGCCAGGTCTAAAACCTCCTTGGGCCTCCCACAATATCCTTTCGGATCTTTCTTGCATTCTTCTCGCTAAAACTTTTGCATATACTTTACCACCTAAGCTAATCAAACTGATAGCCCTATAGCTTGCACAGTATATCTGTGAACCTGTGCCTTTATAAAAAGGCACGATGACTGCACTTTGCCAATCATCTGGGACCTCCCCCGATTTCCAGCATAAATTGCACAGAAACCAGAACAAGTCCAAGATGCGGGGTCCACCATATGTGATCATCTCGGCAGTAACTCCATTTCTCCCGCTGACTTACCACATTCCAAGCTTCCTATTGCACTCTCAACTTCTTTTATACTGATTTCGCCATCTGCTACATCAAGACTCAGCTTGTCGCTGTTACTTGAGACAGCAGCGTCGTCACATTCATAAATCTCCTTATAGAATTTCGCCCATCGCTGCAAAACATGTGATCTGTTTGTAAATATCTCACCGTCCTTCGAATGTACTTTCATCCTAAAGGTTTAAAAACAACACCGTGAATCACTAAATTCTCGCCAGAAAAGCTTCGTATTTTCCCAGAACTTGTTTGTCAACTTTTCATCTCTTACTCTCGGTTATTTCACGCTTCATCTTTATCAGTGCTTTCGTTTGGTGCTTTTGCAGCTTATACTCTTTTTTTTAATCTCTCTCATACTTTTATTCTTACTCGAGGCTTTATAATCATGCCATGCCTTCTTCTTTCTTTCTATACCATCTTTCACTTCATCATCCTACCATTCATCAAGCTTTTTGCTAAAGCCTCTCTTCTTTGTTCCACATACCTCTGTCGCAGATTCCACCATGCAGTTCTTAAGGTTCTGCCAGCATACTTCAACACTTTCATTTCCTATTTCACAACTGTCTAGCTTTTTCGAAACCCTTTCTATATATTCCTTTCTGATCGGTGGATCTTGAAGCATCCAGCTTTTATGCGATCATTCAATTCCAAATATGTACACCCCGTGCGGTTCACTATCCTACGAACAAACCTACTAATTCTAGCAATTACTAGATAGTGGTCCGTTCCCAAGACGGCACCCCTAAACACACGTGTGTCCATCACTTGTTTTCGAATCCGCTGATCCACTGCAAAATAAATCAATCATACTTTTCTTTTTTTTAATTGCTCTTACACTGACGAGAACCTCCCTGACACTCTCCCAAAACCCTTCAAGCTCGCTCTATGAAGTTGAGGATACCGGCGCATATGCCACTAACAAGTATATTCTTGTAATCCCCAGCTTGAAGCGAACCTAAAGCAGTCAAGGGTTGATCGCCTTGTACTCTATCACTGCAACGGGCTGCCCGACAAATCAGTTGCTTCATTGCCCTTTCGCTTGGTGTCAATCATCCAAATCTCGCTCATCCATATATATATATATATATATATATATATATATATATATATATATATATATATATATATATATATATATATATATATATATATATATATATATATATATATATATATATATATATTATATATATATATATATATATATATATATATATATATATATATATATATATATATATATATATATATATATATATATATATATATATATATATATATATATATATATATATATATATATATATATATATATATATATCGTGGGAATTTAAACTACGATGAGTATTTTCAACAAACATTTCGTTTATTTTGTAGGACAAAAATGTATATATATATATATATATATATATATATATATATATATATATATATATATATATATATATATATATATATATATATATATATATATATTATATATATATATATATATATATATATATATATATATATCGTGGGAATTTAAACTACGATGAGTATTTTGAACGGAGGTCGTGGAGTTGTCCATATATGCACAAAGGATTTATTAATAGAGCGTGTCGTGGGCAGCGAAGCCCGACACTGTATTATAATGACAAAGATTCCGCTATCGGCTGCCCATTGTGTTGTGTCATCCTGACCGTTGGAAATTTCATAATAACTAGCCCTAAATATGATGACGACCTTATATTGTTGTGTAGAGGTCAGCCAAAACTTAATAACGTATAATTATTTTAGACTGATATGTCATATTCTTATGGTTCCTACAGTTCCCTATGCTTATTGAAAAATAAATAAATAAATATATACGTTGTGCGTTTTAATACAAGTAAAGGAAACGAATTTACTTAAGGCAAAAGAGAAAATTTTGAGGAGCAAATCTAAGCCAAATGGACACAGTGAGTGGTCCCTGATCTTGGCGAGACGTACAAGTGCACTCGAATGTCCAAGGCGTAAAAGACAAGTTGTTGACATAACCCTCCATTGAGTCAATCTTTAAAAGAAAAATCTCGTACAATTTGAGATAGTATATGGAGAAAACACGAAAGAGATATAAGTACGGTAATAATCACATCGCTTTATTATTATTAATTATTTATTTATAAGTTGTTAAAGAGATACTCAGCAAATGATGTTTTTAAAAATATTTATTTTATTTTTCCATCCATTTTCATCCTTTGACAAAAATATTTTCTGGAACTACATATTTCAAATATTAGTTCAAAAATTTCTAAAATATTTCTTACTCAATATTAATAACTAATACCTTAGTATATAAGCTGATGTATGATAAATAATGCTGGAACCACAGCATTTGACACTGCTTTCTTAGCTATCTGCTTTTTTATCTACCTTGTAAAGTAAAATTTTAAAACGAAAAATTTTGCGTACATTTCTACAAATATCGTTTTATAGATAACAAAAATAACACAAATATACATTAGGATGTTTTTAAAAAATACAATTTGCTTGAATTTTCCACAAAATAACAATATTTTAAATAACTAATTAATTAACTACACTCCTGCGGATGTTACACAGCACCACCGGCATCTTTTGTCTTTTCATAGAGACAAATTAGTCCATTAGTTAGAACTCCTTATGGACTATTCCATTTTACGAGCATAATATGTAAAATCACATTAAGCCATCGTTGCACAACAGCAGAGCATCTGATTGTAAATACAGTGGGTTCGATTCTCATTCATTCATGAGAATAGACTTAATTTATTTTCATCGCTCTGGTACAACATAAAGTAAGGCCTTTTGACATAACATGAAGAAAGCGGGAACAGAGTGTGTGACTTTAGGATTTAGTCTAAATATGAAAATCAATATCAAGTCAAATAATTTAATCAAAATAATAAATTAAAAAATCTAATCTAAAGATCAATTTTCATTATTCCTATTACAATGATCTTCACTTATCCTGAATTCTGGATAATTAAAAATATCACTTAAGCAGCATGTTTGTTAAATAGGTCCCAAACAGTGATCTATGGACCAGCGGTCTAAATATACTAAATTATGAGCTACTAATGATTTAACGAATGCGAGACATTAAACTCACTGTCCAAATCTCCGAATTCAACAAGACAATATTAAAATATATATTATAACGTAAAACATATTAAACTATTCAAGGACTGTATAATTACTAATACTTGTGAGAGAAATTAAATACTGTTGAAGTTGAATTATATTTATAAATAGGAAATATATAAGGAATACCACGAAAATTCGGAAAGCAGGGAACGAAATATTGTAACATTAGATTTCCACAGTTCCTGCGGTTCCATCTACCTACCCTGCTATCAACAGGATAAAGCTAAAAAAATGTGATTTTCCAGCCTTTTAATAACATCCAACTCAAAAACATAAGTTTTTCATTATTACCAAAATATCGTTGCTACCTGAAAAATTACATACAAACACACTTCCCTATTTATCATATTAGAATTGATTAGAAAGTAATGCAAAATAATAAAGTCGATACAAGTTTGTTCGTTACACAATTGGCGAGCATTGAGCTCTCGGCCAGAAAATTCGTCGTAAGACCAAATACTAATAGTTATATACATTAGAAATATTTTCAAGGCTTTTTTCAAGTTACGCTATTATAAATAAAAGCAAAGCAAAGTTTTCCGTGCTTTTGTAGTATAATTATAATAAAGTATTGCTTTAGAATAGACGATTATAACATATCTGGTAGAATATACTGTTGACCTACATACATACATCGAAACCGAAACCGAAAAAAACCGTTTCCATTGTCGGAATTGTTCATCGTCAAGTATAATGGGAATATGATATTTAGTACTACTATATATGAGAAACAAAAGGGAATGTGGATATGAAATCACATTTTTTACAAAGATTCAGTAATTATTCGTCGTTTTTGCATTTTGCACTGTTCTTTGTTTGCATGACCTTGTACGTTGGATGTGTGGTTAATGTTGCTCTTTGGTTGATTAAAGGTCAAAATTATGAAATGTTTACATTTTTTTTTTTAGCTTCACGCTTTATCCCGCACAAGGCAGGTTAGGCAGAGGGAACTGCAGGGACCGTGGGAACCTAGTGTTTAAGACACTCCGTTGCTCAGTCCCTGCTTTTTCCGTCCCCGCTTTCCGCCGTTTTCGAGACATTGCGTGTTGAGTGGCGGAACTCAACGCCGCGCTTTGCCTAGTTTACCAGAGCGAAGAAAATGGAAATAGAAAAATCCATCTTCTCCGACTGGGGATCGAACTCAGTAACCGTCGCGTTACAGGCAGACGTTGCGCCTCTGCGCCACGACGCCATATTATATGTTTATTTATATACAGTTTATGTTTCAATAGAGTAACGTTTGACTGCAAGTGTGGTTGTTATGGGTTCGATGCCAACTCGGGTTATTAAATATTTATATTTTTCTAAAAGAAAAAGCAAATTATTTTAACACTCATTCTCTAGCTAATTTTGATAATATAGTTTAGCTAAATTTAAAATTTAATTTTAAGTAAATTATAATATATTATCGGTACATGTCGACCTATAGGTGGAATATTACCCTGCAATATATCATAATAGTTTATGCATATTTCTAATTTATACGTGTATGCATATATGTTGTTGGACCACAAAAACAAATAAGTAAATACACAATATGCGGAATATAACGAAAAGAACTAATGATAGCACTTGTATCTGCATGCTGGATTTCATAAAATTATATCGAGTGCTAACATCTTAGGCTTAGACATTGTACCTAAGTTTAGGTATGTACAATTAGATACAACTAAGTCTTAACTTCAAAAAGCGCGTCTACCTCCATTTTAAAGGCCGGCAACGCTCTTGTAACACCTCTGCTGTTGCACAGGGTCGTGGACGTCGGTGATAACTTACCATCAGGTGACCCGACCGCTCGTTTGCCTTGTCCTTCCCATAAAAAAAAACTTTTAAAATGTATATATCTTAGTATATACACTGCTATATATAAACATAAACGCAGTATGTATGTATGTAGATTTTTTACAAATTGAAAGACCGCAAATAATAAAAGTGTAAACAACTATATTAAAACGTATTTTATTGTAAATCAATTAATATTAAACGAAACCTCAGTTTATTTTATACAAAAAATCACAAAATCCACAAATATGTTTTCAATTACAAAGTAACCCTCCATTTTCGATCCCAAACCAATTAATCAAAAGAAATTAAAAAAATAAAGTATTTAAGCCGGGAAAATTAAAATTCATATCATGTGATGTAAGGGTTGAATTTTATTAATTATCGTCGGGAGTGCTTGCCCTTACTTGAATAGAGCTCGTTTAAACATTTCTGATTATACCAAGTTTTTTTTTAATTTATATTAAAATTATGAAAAAATCTATCTGCTCGAGAAAAATTTTAATTTATCCACCGCCTGTAACTTGCTTTTAATGACCGGCAGTGTAGAGTACAAAAGCCATAAGCTCGAAAGGCTAAAATAGCCCAATCTGCGTAGTTACGGGGAAACCCGTTTATGAGATAGTGAGGTTTCACTTGTGATAGTGAAGCCGTTGAATACCTTTCGGCACACTCAGCCAAACACTTCGAAGCGCCCGAAGCGCCTTTCAATTTGAGAATATTAAAAAGACGGATTTCCGTCAAGTATCATTCAATGGCCCAGTAACTAGTCCATCTAAGCTATTAATAGACATTTTTATTTTATTTATTTTACACAACTTCTTCACATTATCAGGCGATCGTCTTAGAGCAAACCTATATACTCATAGATCGATCCCAGTAATTAAATGTTTAATAATAAAATGTTTAATATAGTAATAAAATGTTTAATATTCTCTAAGAGACGTCTACGTGTCGGAACTGTGTCTCCATGCAATATGTAAAAAGGATCAGGTTCGTTTGATCCCAAGGATTAGCAAGAGAAACATAAAAAAAATAATAGCTCTTTATTATAATAACTCGAAAAAAATTACATATATGTACCCATAGAAATAGAATAAAAGCAATATATCATGTAACAAATACCCAGCATATAATATAAAATTATAAATATACAAAACGTTGCTTGATTAACGTAGCCGTTTGAGCAAAACAGCACAAATAATTTGTGATGGCACTGATTCTCAATTAGAGGTGTGAATTTACATGTATATATTTAAAATAACTCATATTCGCTTTTTTCCGAGGCTCTTTGTAGAATTCCAACACCAAATAATATAAAATTTGCACGGAGAATGGAGAAATGGAGAATTTAGATATTGGATATTAAATTAAGGAAGCAATTAAACTATACCGTCGTAGCGCAGAGGCGCAACGTCTGCCTGTAACGCGACGGTTTATGGGTTCGATTCCCAGTTGGGGAAGATGGATTTTTCTATTTCCATTTTCTTCGCTTTGGCACCTAGGCAAAGCGCAGCGTTGAGTTCCGCCACTCAACACGCAATGCCTCGAAAAAAAGCGGAAAACGGGGACGGAGAAAGCAGGGACTAGCAACGGAGTGTCTTAACACTAGGTTCCAATAGTTCCTGCAGTTCCCTCTGCCTACCCTGCCATGTGCGGGATAAAGCGTGAAGCTAAAAAAAAAATTAAACTATATCATTGATAAAACATAAAAATAGTAGGAACAAAATGGAATCTCATAATTGAGTTGCAAATGGGGTACAGAGTGTTTTAACACTAGGCTCCTTTTGTCAACCGTTCTATATAGAAGAAATAGTATAAAGCTATTAATTTATTTCAATTTTTTGAATGTGAAAAAGCACTTTACAATATTAAGAAGTTCGTATACACTATGCTGGAGTTACCATTACGATCATAAGAACATTAATAGCCACACAGAGATAATAATACATTCCATGAAAATAATAGTGATTTTCCCAGTCATATGTACCTTTATCTTGATATCGAGCCAGTAAAAAATAAACAAAAATATAATAATATTGTTATTGTAAATTAAGCACAACGGCTGTACGTTCTTTTTAGGGGATGATAGCTCAATATTAAAAAACAATATTTTGTTAATCTTTCGAGTTAGAAGCCGTTGTGCGTTTGGCCAGCGTCTGCTTACGTGTAGACGCGATAGTTCTAGGTTCGATTCCCGCTAAATTGTATACCTCGAATTTGCACAGAATTTAACTCCAATTATAAATAAATTTGAAAAAAATGTAAATTTATATTTAAGGTAAATATATATCATAATAATCGAAAATAAATATAATTGTTTTCAAATAAATATGAATATATTCATCCTGAATATGAACCAAATTCTATTTCGTATACCAACTATGCGCTAGTAACTATAACTTTCATATCGAGCGTAAAGAAGGACAGAAGGAAGCCTCACCCGCTTTCTGCCCAGTATTTAAGCTCATGTGTACTCAGTGACCGAACTCAATTAGTTACTAAGACGAAGAAATGAAAATTTATACCCCCGAGTGTGATTGAACTCATAACTTTCACGTTTACAATGCAATAATATAACCACTGTGCTACAACGTAGTAATTTTGTACAAAAAGAAATGACAGACGGAATCGTTAAAACTAGAACCAAACCAAACGCAAAACGTTGAATACATTGCGGTTATATTCCAGTCATCTGAATTCTGGGTTAAATAGGGTAGAGCTCATAAGCGAATTTGTCTAGTAATGCATAAACATTTATGTACACTAGATAACGCACTATAAAGCTATTGAGTAGTTTCACCTTAATTCTAGACATTACATGGTGAATGGCGAATGATACTGAAAATTATAACTATCCCGTCAAAAGCTATCCATCTGCTCCTAAAGGCTACATTTTTATAGAATTGTATTTTAAAAATGATAAAAAATAATATACTGTAAAGTAAATATTTTATTTTTCATATTTTTTTTAGCTTCACGCCTTATCCCGCATATTGCAGGGTAGGCAGAGGGAACTGCAGAAACCATGTTAACCTAGTGTTAAGACACTCCGTTGCTTAGTCACAGAGTTATTCGTCCCCACTTCCCGTCATTCGTCGTGGCGTAAAGGTGCAGCATCTGTCTGTAAATGCGACTGTCAACTCCCATTCGAGGAGTATGACTTATTACATTTCTTTCACTCTGGCATCTAAGCTACCGTAGAATTGAATTCCGTCTCTCAACCTGCAATGCCCCGAAAAAGGCTGAAAACAGACTACGGAATGCCTTAACACTAGGTTACTACGGCTGCCGTAGTTTCCTCTACATACTCTGCTAAATGCTGGAAAACCGACCGAACTCAATTAGTTACTAAGACGAAGAAATGAAAATTTATACCCCCGAGTGTGATTGAACTCATAACTTTCACGTTTACAATGCAATAATATAACCACTGTGCTACAACGTAGTAATTTTGTACAAAAAGAAATGACAGACGGAATCGTTAAAACTAGAACCAAACCAAACGCAAAACGTTGAATACATTGCGGTTATATTCCAGTCATCTGAATTCTGGGTTAAATAGGGTAGAGCTCATAAGCGAATTTGTCTAGTAATGCATAAACATTTATGTACACTAGATAACGCACTATAAAGCTATTGAGTAGTTTCACCTTAATTCTAGACATTACATGGTGAATGGCGAATGATACTGAAAATTATAACTATCCCGTCAAAAGCTATCCATCTGCTCCTAAAGGCTACATTTTTATAGAATTGTATTTTAAAAATGATAAAAAATAATATACTGTAAAGTAAATATTTTATTTTTCATATTTTTTTTAGCTTCACGCCTTATCCCGCATATTGCAGGGTAGGCAGAGGGAACTGCAGAAACCATGTTAACCTAGTGTTAAGACACTCCGTTGCTTAGTCACAGAGTTATTCGTCCCCACTTCCCGTCATTCGTCGTGGCGTAAAGGTGCAGCATCTGTCTGTAAATGCGACTGTCAACTCCCATTCGAGGAGTATGACTTATTACATTTCTTTCACTCTGGCATCTAAGCTACCGTAGAATTGAATTCCGTCTCTCAACCTGCAATGCCCCGAAAAAGGCTGAAAACAGACTACGGAATGCCTTAACACTAGGTTACTACGGCTGCCGTAGTTTCCTCTACATACTCTGCTAAATGCTGGAAAAAGCGTGAAACTAAAAAAAAGTTATCTGGTACATTCAAACCAATTGCTATATAGCGTACTAGTTAGTGGAGCATAGGTACTAAATTCATAGTAGGGCTATAGTAAAATGAATTATTTCGCACAACGCATACCCCCAAACGATCGTTATAGATGTTATGCTAAGAAACTAACGTTAAATGCTTTCAGTATACATAATCAAGCAGTCCCAAGTAAAATGACTTTATACAGTGGTCATGAAACTAAATTTTATTTTTACATGACGATGTTTATTATTATATTTAGAATTTTAGATTTATTTTTAGCCTTCGCCCTTTAAGTGAGTTAATTAGAAATTTATAAAAAATATGTGAGAGAAATCAAAAATAACTAATCAGAATTAATTTTAATTTTCGTTAACTTAGTTAAATATTGCAAAGGAGAGAACAGTAAATTGTCATTCGACCATTCAAAAGTGCCTATATATAGTACGTATATTTTGATATATAGAAAAATAAAAATTTTTGAAATATATATATATATATATATATATATATATATATATATATATATATATATATATATATATATATATATATATATATATATATATATATATATATATATATATATATATATATATATATATATATATATATATATATATATATATATATATATATATATATATATATATGTATTAATTAGTTAATCCACACTAAGGAAAAAGGAACAAAAAAGTCATATAAAAAATTTAACGCAGCAGAATTTGAATCCCCACCTCTTGAAGCCGTCCAAGCACTCAGACCACTAAGCCATGCGTTCTTCATCACACTGCGTCAGGATTAAATATCCTTTGAAGTTTATTTTAATATTCCTTTAATTATCCTTTCTTCAACTTCATTTTAATCTTCAATCTTTTAATCTTTTATTTTATTTATAGTCAGTATAACAGTAATATAATAAATTAGCAATCGTCTTGTATATCCAACTTTATAAACCAAAATATTCCATCTTACACCATCACAACACGCTAACCGTGAAAAAAAAAATTTAAATAAAATATTTTCACTAAGTTTCAGAAATCTTACAGAGCGTGAAGGCCTACGTGACCCACATGTAGATGCGAAGAACATTAGCCTCAAAAGAGTTTTCGCATGCCATGAAAAGATAAAAATACGGGCGGCCAGTCTCTAAAGATTACTGTACTGTATAAATGCTATAGGAAATGAGTCGAGTGTATTAACTTAAGTATCACTCTTGGCCAATTTTCGAACGATTGACGATGTTTAAGTAAGCCTTTATAGTAGGAAATATGATAAAAATGTTTATATTTTTTTAGAAATATTAGATTTTTTGCTACTTGATGTCTTAATTAATGAGAGACAGTAATTTTAAAGTCCTTCGTGATACAGCGGTAGAGCATCTGAGTGTGAATACAATGGACGTGGACTTAATGCCTATTCGGGGAACATGATGAATTTCGTTAATCCCTGATAAGATGACAAACGACAAAGAAAGCGTTAAGTTCTCCCTGAAAGCAGCAATCTATGCACGAGAGTGCTACAGTTGTAACGTATCATAAGACAGTAGTGACTGTCATTTTTTTTTAACCAATATATATAATTTTATATATTAAATAAATTTATATATTAAGCAGCTCGTTTTGATCAAAATAAAGTAAACATATATATATATATATATATATATATATATATATATATATATATATATATATATATATATATATATATATATATATATATATATATATATATATATATATATATATATATATATATATATATATATATATATATATATATATATATATATATATATATATATATATATATATATATATATATATATATATATATATATATATATATATATATATATATATAATATATATATATATATATATATATATATATATATATATATATATATATATATATATATATATATATATATATATATATATATATATATATATATATATATATATATATATATATATATATATATATATATATATATATATATATATATATATATATATATATATATATATATATATATATATATATATATATATATATATATATATATATATATATATATATATATATATATATATATATATATATATATATATATATATACTACACGACACTAATATATAACATATACTAAGCTTGTCGTTTAAATCACAATAAAGTAAATATTTTGATTAAACGTCAGCAATTCATGCGACTAGGCATGACTTTGTTGGTCTTAAAGGAATACCGAAATCAAGCTCCAGGCATTAGATGGGTGGCCGTTTATTGAAATAGTAGGAAATTTTGCAATATCCTTGTCCCAAATCGAACTTTCTATGATTTATTTGTGATTTATTTGTAATTTATTTGTAATTTATTTGTAATATAATATAGTGACACAAATTAACATACACTGAAAGATTTTATTTTGCAAATATTTCATATAATAATAAGAAGATCGCAGTGACGCAGAGACGCAGTGTCTGCTTGTTAACGCGACGGGTTGTGGTTCGAGTCCCATTCGTTGGCAATTAAACAAAGGACGGCGGTGAGTTTCGCCATTCCATACGCAATACCTCGAAAAGGCGGAAAGCAAATAACAAAGTATCTTAACACTAGGTGAAGCTATAAAAAAATTAAAAAGAAAGTTTGTTGTAACCTTTTTATGATTATTAATTAGTTTTTTTCTTTTTTTGATTCACGCTTTATCCCGCACATGGCAGGGTAGGCAGAGGGAACTGCAGGAACCATACGAATCTAGTGTTAAGCGTTGCAGCTGCTTTTTTCCGTCTCCGCTTTCCGCCTTTTTCGAGGCATTGTGTGTTGAGTGGCGCAACTCAATGCCGCGCTTTGCCTAGTTGACAGAGCGATGAAAATAGAAATAGAAAAATCCATCTTCCTCGAATGGGAATTGAACCCAGAAACCGTCGCGTTAACAGGCAGACGGTTACGACTCTGCGCTACGACAGTCCTCAATTTTTACAATACCATAAAAATATTTTTATGGCACACTAAGTATTTATTTTATTCGAACCAAATATTTCTAATCTTCTTGACATCAGATAAAAAATATAGTAGTGTAAAAAAATTACATCGCTGGATTTCAACCCGCGCTGCTTAGAAGGAAGATCGGGTTAAATTGAAAATGTTGCTTCTGCGTACTTAAAAATCATTAAAACATCAAGTAAAGTAGAGTTTTGAATACTACGCTAGTACGTTAACAATTTACAAATTTACTGTTTTTATTTAATAATTTTTACTACGCATCTAAGTAACTAGACTACAAAGCATTGAATCTACTTTATTTAAACATATACAAATAATTTAGTAAGTTTAAGTTTCATATGCATATAAAATAAAATTCACAAGCTCGTTTGCTACAATTGCATGGAGTTATTTGGTCCTTTGAGAGTTCAAACTGATTTTGCATACGTTTGTATACAAATTGTATTGCAGTATTGTCCTTTATGACAAATTTGTGTAAATAAATATAACAAATTGTCAGTGTTTTATTTAAATTGTTAAATATTACTGATTTGTTTTAAAATATTTCATACATATTTTTCTTATTTTATAAAATAAATTATGAATTGGGGATCTTAATTGCAATTAATATTATATAACTGACCTATATAACTATAGCAAATAATGCGAACGGGGTTAACGAGCAAATCGAAAAAAGAAGCCCTTTTCCAACTATTTTGCTAACATGACTTAGAAATATATGTTTTTTTACAAGTTTCTGTTTTTTACGATTTTCTATTCACTTAGACATATTTAAGTTTAGATGTAATTTAAAAATATGTATATTTTACAAGTTTGTATTCGTATAGAAATATTTTATTTTAGGTAATACATATATTTTCTCTAATCACGCCCATTATCTAGCACGTTGTTTTGACACTCTACTTTCTTGCCTTCTCTGTTGCTTCTCTTCGTGCTAATAAACTTTCTCTTTTTAATGTAGAATGAGAGATAAAAATATCTCAATATTGTTAAACATAATATTAGTATAATAATTTTACTTAATTATAAATTAATCTCACAACCACTACGAAAGAACACGAATAATTTGGATTATTATGTATAAATAGTGATAAAAATAATGAATAACCAAAAATAAATGGATTTGAACTTGTAATATTCGAGATTCATTCAATGCGTTTACACGACGATTGTAGGTTCGATTCCTACTAAAAAAAAATTCATTATTTACACTATCCTCACCCTAGTAACAAATTCTACCATTTAACACATAATACTTCGAAGATATAAAGCTGGAACAGATAAAAATAATAGAAAGAGGGAAATGTCATACCCTGCAATATACGGGATACCGCGAAAATAAATATAAATCTGTATTATAAATAAAATTTAATAAAATTATACTTCTAATAAAGTTTTAAAACACTAATTAGAACGTTCAATGATGGATATTTATCAAGTTATTTAAAACAAGCTTCCACGACCCGTAATTGTTGGCATACTGTACTGTGCCGTCGCCGTCTAACTATGTAACTAGATTCTGTTATACTCTATTAACGTGAAACCTACCTTGTGTACGTTTAAAATTGAGCATAACATAATTTTAAGTTTGGATCACTATTATGGTTAATACTGGTTGGTCGTAGCGCAGTAGCACAGTGGTAAGCCTATAACGACGGTTGTTAGTTCAATTCCCACTAAGAAAAAGTTCATTATATTCTTTTATAGACGATAACACAGGTCTTGAGTTCCGCAACTCAATTTGCAAATATCTTGTAAGGTGAAAATGGGTAACAAAGTATCTATAGATTGCGTTCCTGCTGTATGCAGCAAAAATAGTAGGTATACGATAGTACACTATTATTATGATAATATATGAGTAATTTCAGGCTTCAATGTCAATTATACACTAAGTCCAGCCTAGATTTTATGTCTTTCTTTAATTTAATTCGTTTAATTTCTAGCTATTTCTTAATATATTAAGAGAGAATTGTGAAATAAATGATAATCTTCTCTGTAGTTAATTAAACAATTTTAAATATAAGCATTATATATATAAGAGATATCGGGCTACCAAAAGCCATGGCTATTTTTACGTAAATACAAACTAGGGAGCGTCTTACCCTAGAAAAATCCTTTTGTTTTAAACAAAGCGCTAAATTTTCTCGTTTCTTAAGTATTGAACGATGAAAGAACTGTGTGGATATATTTTTTTAAAAAATATAGTCACAGTATTTTATCTAGGGTAAAATAGAGGCATGTATGAATAAAATATGATTTGAAACTGTATGAATGTTAAAATAAATTAAATTCTGTCTTCCAGTAGTTATGTTAACATAGCTTTATGCTACATCTCCCATAAAGCAGAGCCGGCGGAAGGAATCACAATCTAGACCAAGTATATAAGAGTGAACGAGGATTATAAATCAATCTTTTACTTCGAATCAAACTATTAACCGTCGTGCTTAAAGTATGATGCATCCCACTGTGTCGTAGGGGTATTGGCATATATGTAATTTATTAAACTTGCTGGCCTATTACCTGATAATTATAGTAAGTAAACTATCCTCTGCTATAAAGAAAATGTTAGTCACTTAATCATATATAATTTTGTATACAAAACTATATCTCAAACAATTCACAGTTGCTTTGTTGATTCAAAGTGTAGCAATTCATATATACACAATTGATTAGACTACTAGACTTTAATGTCTAAACGTACCATAGACCGTATATTAGGCAATGCGTCACGTAGTTTTCCAAATATATAATTAATGGTGTTGTAATATTTAGTTAGCTGCATGGTGAAATGCAACATGACAGAAATTGTAACATTATTTAAATTTATATGCCTTGTATAGTGAAGAATAGCTGCTTAATCCAACACTAACTATAAAAATAAGATGTTTTAGCTTCACGCTCTATCTCACACGTAGCAGGGTAGGGAGAGAAAATTACAATAACCGTGAGAGCCTCGTTTTAAGACATTTCCCGTCTTTCAAACTTCGTGTCTTAGGTGACGGAACAAAATGCCACTCTTGCCTAGTTGCTGAACGAAGAAAATAGCAATTAAATAATCTATAAACCCTGAAAAGGAATTAAACCTACAAACCATCAAGTTTACAAGCAGAATGACCTTCTTCGCCATTATGGACCTCTACAAAATTTTGTAACTAAAAATGTTTTTTTTTATGGGAAGGACGCAAAAGAGCGATTGGGTCACCTGATGGTAAATGATCACCGACGCTCACGGCCCTCTGTAACAGTAGAGGTGTTACAAGAGCGTTGCCGACCTTTAAGATGGAGGTAAACGCACAATGTCGTATCAGTCTGAAAACACTGCCGCAGGTAAGCTATTCCACAGTAGTGTGGTTCACATGGAAAAAATTTCCTACGGAACCGCACAGTAATGGAGTTCCACGTATACAGATGACGAGGACGATACTTTACTTTGCGTCGTTCTGTGCGGTCGGAGAATTCAGCGACAGGCACCAGATCAAACAGTTCTCCAGAACTCTCCCCATAGTATAAGCGGTAGAGAACACACAACGAGGAAATATCTCTACGCAGCGTCAATAGATAGTTGGGTCCCCAGCGATACGAACGGCTCTACGCTGTATGCGATCAAATGGTTTAAGATGATACTGGGGTCCACCAGACCAGAGATGCGAACAATAATCCATGTGAGGCCGAACCTGGGCTCCATACAGAGCCAATCGGTGTGCAGGCGTGAAGGACTGTCTTGCTCTTCCGATGACGCCCAGTTTCTTTGCTGCCAGCTTAGCCTTGCTATCCAAATGATCGCGATACTGATAGTCATTCAAAACACTGAGCCCTAATATACTGATATTAGGCGAGGATTTAAGGAAAGTGTTCTCAAAAACTGGTGACACGACAAAAGGGTTTTTTCTGTAGTGGTTAACGCGCAAACTTGAGTCTTTTGGGGGTTGAATTGATCAAGATTCCTTTCACCCCATAATGAGACATTATTGACGGTAGTCTCAATAGAAGACACAAGTTTCATTCGGCAATCGTCGACGTTTTCCTGAGAACGACCTGCACGGCCGGAGTGTACGGCGTCCACAGTACTATCATCCGCATAGCAATGAATGTTAGAATCTTCTAACATATCATTTATATGCAAAAGGAAAAGCGTGGGGGACAGCACACAGCCTTGGAGAACGCCGGCATTTAAGGTCCAGTAAGGAGGCATTATGGCTATCCACGTCTGGAAGACACGTGAGTGAGTCAACTAGTTGGGACAGCCCATTTACCACAGCAAGGTCAAATACCGTGTGGTCAGTGGTGCGTGACCCAAGCCAATTATGAGCATTAAAATTGCCAAGACGATAGACGACTTTAGCGGAGGTGATAAGCAAGAGCACATCATCAATGGCCGATTGCAAG
The DNA here is from genome assembly GCA_037178615.1 of Dione vanillae. Classification (NCBI taxonomy): domain Eukaryota; kingdom Metazoa; phylum Arthropoda; class Insecta; order Lepidoptera; family Nymphalidae; genus Dione; species Dione vanillae. Next base: position 781,767 of record JAZFAU010000298.1, on the reverse strand, counting down.
CGCTCCATGAATCGATCGAATCGATCTGTTTCTGTATTACCAACATGGGACCTGTACAGGCATGCATAGATTCGGACGCGATCGTTTAAAACGATACAAAGCCAGATAATAGACAGGTTCCGCCCTTCAAAATTAGCAAGATGACGGAAACTTAAATCACAAGAACAAGGACGTCAATGGACGGCATTCAAGTTGGAATGAAGACCCCTGATGTTACAAAAATCCACTTTAAGCGTGGAACGTGTTGCCGTAGAGCGCACGCCTCGTTCGCCTTGTCTCTTGCGCGGTTCTGTGCCCTTCCCAGAATTTGACGGGCAGCCTGAGTGTAAGGATTCAGAAAGGAACTATATATAGCTACTTCCGCTATGCAGTAGTAGTTATGCAATTAAGTGCACCGCCCGCCCGCCCGCTGATAAATGCGCGTGCAGTAAGCAATGCAAAACAAAACTACCACCGTTACTAAAGCTCTCAACACGTGTTTCACCTCTCAACGAGGCATCATCAGGAGATGTTTGACCACCACCGTGCTAAACACCGAGTCACTCGGTGTTTAGCACGGTGGTGGTATTTATCAGCGGGCGGGCGGGCGGTGCACTTTATTGCTTAACTACTACTGCATAGCGGAAGTAGCTATATATAGTTCCTTTCTGAATTAAGATGGACTTCCGCAAAGTAACGCGTGATTCTATTAGATATTTGAGTGTACGGACTCAGGGAGAGATTCTTCAGCACCCGGGGGTGCTGGTACCCTCCTGGGGTAGAATCTCTTTCAGTACCGCTATCACAGTCTGGGAAGTCAGTGACAAAAAAAGCCACTTAACACCGGTTTTAATGCCGAGGGTCGTTAATATCCAGTCGAGTCTACCCAAGAGTTGTCATCACTGACAATATGACTCTACCACCTACAAAAACAAATTAAAAATGTTCCAAAACTTGACGGACTCGGCTCCCGTATACATTGAAAATTTTATACGTTTTCTAAAAATACACTAGAACACTACAACGGGTTTCATAATGAAAAACCAAACTTTTCATATCAGAAAACGTATTTTTTGACCATTTCAACCCTATGAGTTTACACTCCCGATCATCACTTATACATAAAAGACCTTTCCTCGAAACATTTGTTGTTAAATCCTCAAACATTAAGCGTCCGCTTAAATCCTTTTCTGATGGAAGTTAGATTTTATAGCCGTTATAACGATTGAAGATATTATTTTATATAACCTTTAAATGGTTACAATTCACGATCTGATTATTAATTGGGTTCTGAATTAGGAATTTCTGATTACGTTAATTTTGGTAAAGTCAAGATTTAAATTTAAATTATATTTATGATATTTGTTTCTTAGAAATAAATATGACATTTTGTACCCTTAAATTTTATTTAAGATACTAAACACTTCATAAATAACATACTTCATAAATAAGTTATTATGATTTGTCATAATTAGACTTTTTTATCGTACACTTGGTAAGTCCAAAGCATATGTGCTTTATACGTGCAACTTTACGATGATATATATAACCTATGGGGTATATTTATTTTTTAATACTAAAACACCTGATGCAGAATCATAATAGATTAGCTCAACTTTAAGAGAAAATGAATCGTTTTCTAAACAAATATTGCCTAGCAAATAATGGCTTCCTTCAAGTAGGATGAGCAGACTAGCGTATGAAAGTTGCCTTACCCCTTTACGATTCGCTTTAACGCTCACCTATAGCCTCTTTATGCTACTCGTATTGCCTTAGAAGTATGTTCCATAATTAAATTTATGATAATTCTAGACAAGTGATATCTTTAAATAAGCAATAGAGCTTTCCCTATTACACCTCTAGCTCCTTCTTCTACGGTGTCACATATGAACAGAATCTATCCCTTAAGCAAAAACGAAATACTTTAGTTTAAAACTATGATTGTTTAGGAGATTTAATTTGCAAGCAATTATAAGGTTAACCAGATTTACGCGCTTTGGATTTTTTGGCTGTCTATCTAGATCAAAAGAAAATGTCTGGTCTGGATGACAAAAATCCCAATTACTTCAAAATTCTACACTGTTTCTAATATTACATGAAAACCAATAATCCAGGATATTAGATGTACATTACTTGAGATGAAATACTTAAATTGAAATTCATAAAGTTCATGCAATTAAAGTAATGAGCACCAACTAGTTTAAAACATTGTTATTTTCTGTGATGGCAAAATGTAGCGTAGTGTACCTTCTTTATTTACTTTTTCTTCGCTTTTTAGCTGCATCAGTTCAGGTAAACTGGTATTGTATATCAATACAGATGCACTGATTAATTATGTTATAAGAAAGCAAGTTACACAGATAAATAAAATTTTACAAACAGGATGGGTAAGTTAACATTAAAACAGTTTTGAATACTTATATAACAAAAATATAAAAGACATTTTAATTTTGTAAAAACATATTTGACACCTTAAGTATAAAAAATCACTAATACTAATAAAATAATACAACAGTGAAGAAACTTTGGCAAGCAACCAAACCCTCCGTGCTGCATTTGTTTACACCAAAAATACACATCTTCCTTGTAACGACTTACAAATACTTATTGGTAGACAGAGGATGTCTTCTGTCAAGACACATTATTCTCCACTCTTCGCCCGATTTTGGTACATTTCCTTGGATGGCTGGTTAAATTCAAGTGCACGCCTTGTCTATGCCACTACACGACGACAATCTTATTCAACCACGAAAATTTTCAAAAATTATTTTCCTTCAGGTAATACATGATTCAATTCTATATAAAGCTTTTGCTCATTACCTTCAGGTAATGAGCAAAAGCTTTATATAGAATTGAACCTATAATCTGATATGAGTACCTGATTAACACCAGTTACGTTTCCAAAGTCAAAGTCATGCTAAAAATCGTCATATTGTTAAAAAAAAAAGAAAAAACAAGCAAAACGTTTTACCTAATATCGATTTTCAAACGAAAATTAAGCGATTTTTCCTAAGCTATAGGAAAATATATCTTATACCCTTATATTAAGGCTTATATTTGGGCAGATTTAAAGGATCAAGTGTGAATAGGCACGCGTTTTTGTGGCATACAAAGCAGGCTGGGACATAAAATGGATAATATATCGGTTTTAGAGATTCCATGTTCTATAAAGGGGGGACAGCTTGACAACTGCTTTTACATTTAAAATATGATTTTAGGTGTTAACGATTTTATCACCGAATTTTATCTGTTGTATGTTGTACATCTATCATATTGTTATGATTAAAGATCTAGCTGGCCAAATACTAATAATACTTTTTTTTAGCATCACGCTTTATCCCGCATATTGCAGGGTAGGCAGAGTGAACTGCAGGAACTGCATGTGAACCTAGTGTTAAAACACTCCGTTGCTTTAGTACCTGCTTTCTCCGTCCCCGCTTTCCACCTTTTTCGAGGCATTGCGTGTTGAGTGGCGGAGTGGTTAAATATTATTTATGATTATTTACTATTTGTGTTTATTGAAGTATTTGGTACATGTTTTTTTTACTCTGTAAGACTCAAATGACAGGGTAACAACAACGTTGACATTTATATGAATGCTTTTCGCAAGTAATCTTCTTTATTTTAATAAAATCATTATTATGAATATAATACAAAGGTCTATTTTGTATTAAAAACACAATTGAGATGCCATTTAATTAAAAATAGAATAAATAAGCTTAACGCTAATTAACTAATGCTACAATAATTTAGTTTAAATTTAAAAAAGCAATATTATGCATGCATTTTGTTTCTTATAACTTTTGTTAAGGTACACAGTTAAACCTTAATACAGCACAAAAGCCTAGTGTATTGACACTCCTAGTAACTGAGTGTCTCAAATTTTAAGACAACTGCTATTTTACTTCTTTTCAACTGCTATTTTATTTTCTTTCTTTTCACTGCCCTATGTAGCACATTAATAACTTAAACTAAGAATATACCCCTAACTTATGGGCGATAACAATGTTTGAACAGCTTGCTTTGTTCAGTACATCTTGGCTGTACCCATATATTTATGCTTATTGTTGGCAAAGTATTTTCTTTATATAATATTATACAGAGCTTTTCAGTTATGTAGCTAATGCGCGCATGTAGCTTTTGAATTAAGCTACGAATTTTGATGTGATTTTCCTCATAGACGAACGAGTTTTATATAAGGATTTTAGTAAATGCTGTATGATAATAATCCTAAGGATATGGTCAAATACTTTTTCTTCTGCTAAAATTACATACAAAATATAAAAGCTAGGTAACACTTAGGAGGTAGCATAAATTACATTTGCTCAGGATTGTATATTACAAAAATATTAACAAAACTATCATAAAAATCGTGAATACCCTAAAGATGCCGTAGCAACATGCCACAGGTATATCAGTTTCACATTTTGCTTAAATAATTCTATCAGGACCATTTTAAGCAGAACAGTGTTAATTCTGTAGCTAAACGCTTTAAACCTAACGGGAAGATCGGGATAACAGGATAATCAGAGGGAACAGATGGTTACCCTCTACCTCTTACATCTCGTGCACTATCATTAACTTCCACATACATATTTTCTTTGGTCTTGACTGTGACTTTCTTCTAGGTTCTTCGATATCATGTTTTGGAATTTCAACTGATGTCTCCACTCACCTTCCATATCTCGCATCTTTATAGCTCTCTACCTATTTCTCATTTTTCTCCTATAATATCCACGTTTCCCTGTTACTTAACAGCGTCAGCATCAAAATTGCATTGAGTACGGCCAAATATGTAGCTGAACTTTCGCCGTCTCAACAGTGCGGCAAGCAAGCGCTAAACATCATTAATGCCGTTTCTGACAGTAAAACGCCTTTTTACAATTTTTTTTGGTTTTATCATTTTTCTTATTGTAAAACATTGTTCTATCCAAAAAAAAATTACATTTACTTCATTAGTAAAATTAAACATGTACATACTCACATGTACTTAATTTTTATACACATCTAATGTATGCATATTTGATTTAAAATAATAATTTAAAATGTGATATTAAATTTTCTTTAATTGTTTAATATAATATAATATAATATGATATTACCATAGCATTCTACAAATTTACTGAGTGAGTACCCATAGTGTTGTAGGACGACGAGTTCGATGCAGTGCCTGGGACTTGCATCTCAAGTATAGATCTAAGAAAACACATTGTATAGAATATTAACACTCGCTTCTACTATCCGAGTGAAGTTTTAATATAGAAAAAAGTATAAAGGCTAACACTAGCTTTGTAAACTCACAGAATAGATGCAATTAATCCTACTTTTTTTTAATTATTGTAGGGCCTAATTAAATTTCAATGACGATGGCTTTGTTAGTGTAAGCTAATTGAGATATTCACGTAGATTTTATTAATTTATATTGCGGGAGTAGAATGAATTGTATACAATGTTTACTACTATTTGTGCATTTTCTAAGCCAGTTTTTACTCATCAAATATTAATTTACATATTATTTTTATATTTGTAACAAAAAATATAATGATAAGTCAATTTGTTTTACATAGTGGTTGGTTATTTCTTATATATAACTTATAGTTGTTGTTTACTTATGCCATTTTATTATAAAAATATTGCCGAAGTACAAATGATACTCTCACACCAATTGTTTCGTACTAATTAAACTTACAATAAGTTGATGAAATGCATATTATATTATGTGCTGTATATTTTTTTAGTTTCACGCTTTATTATAGAAGGTACCGTGGGAACTTAGTGTTAAGACACTCCGTTCCCTGCTTTCCACCTTTTTTTAGGGCATTACGTGTTGAGTGGCGGAGCTCAACGCCGCACTTGGCTAGACGCCAGAGCGATGGGAATAATCGGCACAGGTTCAGCAACCTATGCTCAACTGGGAATGATGCTGAACCAGTGCCGCTTGCGCCACGATGGTCATCAACAGATGTCGGTGTGCTTACAAATTTTTAATTTTCTTTTCCATTGTCAAGAGCAAAGAATTACTAGTCTAGGAAACAGCTTGAAAGAGTATCCTGCTTAGAGGTCATCCAGGTCTAAGACATTTCCTATAGGAATTCGTACATAAGTCTCCGGTTCTCAAGCTGGCTTCGCTGATACGACCCCATACTCAGTACGCAAATCTACGAGGAAACCCTATAATCAATATTTACGAGTGTTATAGAAGCATAAAATAATCAACACGAACCCTTGGAATATTTCTCTCCGTAACGATCATTGAGCTAGAAAAAATCGAGATATAAATAATTTCAAAGTAAAATATTTTATATCGTAAATATCTCACACATAATTTTCAAATAGGTCAATATTAATTTATCAAGGCCTTCGTTAATTCACAATAATATTATATAAAACTTTATATAAAAGTTATCAATAATATCGAAGTTTTTAATTATAACCTTGTATCCAATTTCAAACTTTAGAGGAGCGAAACTACGTTATAACGAAATTTAAAGTTAGTTTATGTAATTAAGAAGTATTTCCTCATTATACCAATCACAAATGTTATATATATTTTTTTATTACATTTCTCATTCATTATGAAAAATTTGCAGCACAGCGTTTTATTAAAGACACGAAGGTTCAGGGTTCAATTTCCAATAAAGTAATAATTTTTCTTTCTCTCGTTCTAATGACAACTCGTAATGTCTCTAAAATTAGGTGATTGGAGTGTCATAACTCATAAGTTTATGTTGTTTCTGCCATATACAAAAAATATAATTGTTTAAATTTATTAACATATTAAAACACTTTTTTTAAAACACTCTCACTATTTTACAGCTATCAGTACTTAGTCATTATCACTATCATATGATGTATAATAATTTTAACCAAAATTATACGGTCAGATTAAGATGGACTTGCTTTTAAAAATATTTCTACGTTTAAGAAAGTACATATTTAACTGGACACTAATAAATTTGACTGTAATCAAAGTGACTTGAAGCCGTGGGCAGAGAATATAACTTATATTTTTTTATATCAACCTAATATTTTAATGCATTATTGTTAGGAAACAGAAGTGGTTAAAGCTAATTTTAAAAGTTAAACATTGAAACACATATGGATCACATGTTTCGAGTGTATTTGGACGTAGATTAAGTAATCACTCAATAAGTATACTTCAGGGTAGTTCCCTTCCAGTATAGGCAGTTGCCTACATGCAACTGCCTCGATTGACTTTTTTTTGACGTGACAACGTCTTAAATTAGGTTGCGGCTCGGAGTCACATATGAAAAAGGTAACGTAACAATGTGTCAACTGTCACCGAACTATGATCGGTCCGCCGCGCGTATCACTTGACACATGTACAATGTTTTAGTAAACAAAATATATTTTTTTCGAAATGACATGAATGCTGTTGACTTCAATTGGTCTTGACAGCGTCACTCGGCGGGGGGGTCGAAGTGTATCTCGTCCCCAGAGAATGAAATGAGCATTAATGGCTGCTCAGAAGAAGGTATGTAGAGCGGTATCCTCGATTGACGTAAATTCAATGCTTTTATAGTCTTTATCATCTAAAACTACTCTTTTATAACATTGTTTGAAACAATGTCTAAAAAAGTAGGGGTAAGCTAATATTATTAATTGACAAAGGCCACAAGCAAGAGTTTCACGCCTGTACACCGATTTATTGACCTCATATAAAGTATTGTTCTCATTTCTAGTATGATGCACAGCATCAGCTTGAACCATTTGATTGTATACAACGTAGAGCTGTTCATATCGTTAGGGACCCAATGATCTATGATAGACTAGACATTTGGTGTTGCGTAGGAACGTTTCCTCGCTGTGCCTTACCTAACGCTTATATCATAGGTAGTGTTTTGAAGAACTGTTTGATCTGATACCTACCGCTGAACTCTTTAAACGCACAGTCCGACTAAATATTCCCTACCATCTGGAAATTTGGAACTCTACTACTTAGCGCGTACCACACAACTGTAAAATAACCTACCGGCAACTTTGTTTTCTCATCGATTCGACGAAGAAACCTTCAAAAAGCGTGTCTACCTCCACTTTAAAGGCCGGCAACGCACCTGTAACACCTCTGGCGTTACACGGGGCCATGGGCGTTAATGATCACTTATCATCATGTGACGAGATCGCTCCTTTACCTTGTCTTTCCCATAAAAAATATAAATATATATATATATATATATATATATATATATATATATATATATATATATATATATATATATATATATATATATATATATATATATATATATATATATATATATATATATATATATATATATATATATATATATATATATATATATATATATATATATATATATATATATATATATATATAAATGCTACACAGAAAACATAATTTATGTCAAAAATTCTTAATATAACTATTTCATAATACTATTTTTTTACCTCACTCAAAACTACACTTTTATATAACAATGAAAACTGCTTAGGAATACTTAGGGATCCAGTTAATTACCATAAATACTATTGTATAGTTAATATTTTCAATAACATGTTTCAGTTTCGCAGAGTAGCGCAGAGGCGTAGCATCTGCCTGCAAACGTGACGGTATATGGGTTCGATGTTGGAATCGAAGATCAGGGAAGATAGATTTTTCTCTTTTCATTTTCTTTGCTATGGCAACTAGACCAAACGCAGCATTGAGTTCGCTACTCACTACGCAATGCCTCATAAAAGCGGAAAGCAGGGAACGGAGTGTCTTAACACTAGGTTCCCTGTGCCTGCTTTAAGCGGGATAAAGCTTGAAGCTTATAAAAAAGAAAAGCTTCTATCAACAAAGCCCTCAATTATATATTTAAACTACGTTCATAATCTAAAACTTAAGCCACATCATAAATTCCACAAAATTCATAACATATCTTTAAATTCTTATTTTTATTTCTCCAAAGACATAAAATGCCTTTAAGCAATAACAAGGTGATAAGGCATTCGTTTTATCGTACACCATAATAATTCATTTCATTACAGGTTTGACGTGAAAATAATTTGCTTCGTAATAACAACTCGGATTTAAGATACGTATGTATGTCGCTACCGGTCATGAATATTTAAAGTGTTTTTGGTTATAATTTATAAAGCTTGGTGTGTTAAAAAGTAGCTAATTAAAGCTTGAAATGTAAAGCTAGGTTGTTGTAGTATAGATATGCTTTAATTAAGAAAAAGCTGGAATCATTATAGCTTTTGCCTATTTATAACTAAGTCCTTTAGTTTTTTAGATATTATATTTATTATTGGTTTGCCTGCAACACGACAGCTGTAGGTTCAATTCCCATGGGGCGAGAATGGAATGAATACTTTCCAGGTTTTGAGAAAAAAGGGACAAATGATAAATTATACATTATCTGGAGAATACAGTGTCGTAACACTAGGTTCTATCTATCTATCTAAAACTATTATTAGGGGTTTTCAGATTTCTATGAAAGGTTTTTTTAGTATTTCATTCCAGATTTCTATGTAGACTTTTTTCATTTCTCCGCTGTCGTAAAAAAACTCGGTGAGGTTGACAATTTATAAGCAAAATATCTATAAAAATTTTAAGAGTGCCTTAACACTAGATTCTGCGATACCTGACACGTACATAGAACTATTCAACCATTTAATCTGGAAGAAAACTTTTTATTTCTTTAAACTGATAATTAGATAGACGTACATTCAGAAAGGAAGCCTTTAGATAAGAATGAATTACTATAAGGTTTTGATAGCACTACTTGACCGTCTTCAAATTGTATTTTATTTATTTATTTATTTAATACTTTATTACACCTACATAAAAGGAAAAAAAAAACACATGTAAAACAAAAGGAGCTACAAACAAAATGTGGTGTAAAGGCGGCCTTATCACCATAGGTGATCTCTTCCAGGCAACCCCTACCATTGAAAACAGAAACAGGCATATAGATTTTGGTAGATGTACAAACACATCTTTAAATAGGTATGTAACCACGTTACATATTTGTGTATAATAAACAGATTACATATATAAATACACGAAAAATAAATAAATAATAATACTAAAATATATACACACATATACATATATACATATACATATAAATACATACACATATATATTATGTATTACTTTTGTTTGCATTTTATGTTAGTCCCTGCTTTTTTCCGTCCCCGTTTTCCGCCTATTTCGAGGCATTGCGTGTTGAGTGGCAGAACTCAACGCCGCGCTTTGCCTAGTTGACAGAGCGAAGTAAATAGAAATGGAAAAATCCATCTTCCTCGAATGTGAGTCGAACCCAGAAACCGTCGCGTTTACAGGCAGACGCTTACGCCTCTGCGCCACAACGGTCGGTTTTATGTTATCAGTATAAGATATTATATTTTATTTTTTATTTAAGATGAAGATACGTTTGATGATATCGTTAGGCATATGAATATTTTATAATAAAAATCAAAGGGTCGAGACCATCGATAGCTAAACCTCCAGAGGGAAGAACCTTATTACAACAGGGTACGTTTTGAGCAATACTGTCCTCTGCAAGCCGTTTTTATTTTACTTTAATTTACTAATTATAAATAATATTTACTAACCCCTAGAAAGCCCATTACATCATTAAGTATTAACTTATACTATAACTTAAAATACGACCTTTTATTTATATAAACATGTAAGTAATAACTTATGTTCATATAAAATTAAAGATCGTTTTGCATCTTGATCGATGCCAATAAAGATGTTGGATTATCCCTTTTATGTCCTCAACTGAAACCTCTTTTTGAAATGTATTTTAATTGCTCACTTGATAAGTGAAGTGAAGTGCTTATAAGTTGATAACTTATAAGCAATAAATGTAAACAAAGATATCAATATTACTAATCATATAGTATACCTATGTATGTATTTATATAGCTGTAGGAACTACTGACCACGTACCACACAACTGTAGAATAACCGAACGACGGCAGCATTTCCAGCTCAATACGACATCTGTACCTCCAAACAGCGTGTCTATCCTCATCTTAAAAGCCAGAAACGCCCTGTGACACCTCGAAGAACTCTAATTATAATGGGAATCGAAGGTTCGTTTTGCTCGTTCTCATAAAAATAAGCTAGTAATTACCTGAGGATTTATCTTAAATTAAATTAAAGTAACCTAAAAGTCTTTATGACACATGACACATTAAATATCCAAAGTAACTCTTAATTACACGGAAACTATATTTATCGTTTGATATAGCCTCTAACATAAATCGATAAGTCGACTATATAACTAAACAATTTTTCTATTTGATCTAGTTCCAGGCAGATTTGTTTCTGAGATAAGAAACACACACACACACATATGAACACAACCACTTTACAATATTTATAGTTATTAGCATACATTAATACTTAATAATGTAGTGTTACATATTTATATATAAAAAAATATGACGAAAAAATATGAACTAATTTAATTCACAATATTACACGCCTACACTATAATTAACACGTTAAAAAATCCACCATTCAAACTTAAATACGCATATAATTAAACTATAATAAAATTCACGAACCAATCAAATTAAAGTTCGCAATCCAAAGAGGCACCACCCAAAATGTGAGACGGAACATCGTAACTCTATTAATACGTACAATAATTAACCGTTTACGTCCATCTTGTTCGAGAAAACCCGAACGACAAGTTGACAGAGCTACTTTAGTACTATCTACTGGCAAAACAACCGATATTTTTTTAAATTAAAAACAAATTTAAACCTTTTTACAAAGAAATAAGATTGACTTTGGTTCACGTGCGTTTTTTCCCTTTTTTTACCATTAAGTTTTATGTTATACCGCTGTCAGGTCGCCTTTAATCGAGACGCGGTATCGGGTAGTTAAGATAATGATCGGATATTAATTATCTTATACATTCCTCATGGTTTAAGCCGGAAGCTCAAACTGCTATGGAGAAGAAGTTGATACAAATAGCAGGCAATTTTGTTGTCCGTCCGTCTTCATACACTACGTGATACAGTGTGCGGTTTCTTAGCAGTATGTTGTAAGTGGCAATTATTTTATCACAAGACTTCTCCATTGCGATGTCTTCGTGATTTCTTGATTCAACGGTACAGCGTCTGAATGTAGCGACAGTAGCGATATTGATTAATTTTATGCATTTTGTATGAAATTAAGTAGAGATAGAATTTTTTATAGTTCTTGTCAATATTTTTATTTTATAGCTATCATATAACTCTAAATTAAGCAGAAACGAGAAGGAAAAGATATTACTCTTTTGATAATTTTGTGAAGTACTTTGATTTTTTTTGTGCTTAATATATAACAATAGTCAAGTTAGCGAAGGAAGCAGCGTCGTTAGTATTTTAATATACGCTGTATCGCTGTGTACTTACTAAATTTGTGTGTGTGTATATATATATATATATATATATATATATATATATATATATATATATATATATATATATATATATATATATATATATATATATATATATATATATATATATATATATATATATATATATATATATATATATATATATATATATATATATATATATATATATATATATATATATATATATATATATATATATATATATATATATATATATATATATATATATATATATATATATATATATATATATATATATATATATATATATATATATATATATATATATATATATATATATATATATATATATATATATATATATATATATATATATATATATATATATATATATATATATATATATATATATATATATATATATATATATATATACCTAGATGTATATCTATATAAGATATAAATAATAATTAAACTAAACAGACACGATTTACATAAACAGGGCGCGGCGATCGTAAATTAATTAAAATTTACAACATTTTACAATGTTTGACAATAGCTTTTTTATATTTATTCTACGTACACATCGTTTATTGGATTGAATTCAATCACTCGTGAAAGACATTGATTACTTTTCAGTATCCCTGTTAATTTGAATTTGTAATACTACGAATCAAATTATTTATAGAATATGTAAGCCGAAAAAATACGTACCGAATTGAAACAACGGGAGGGTAAAGTATATTTTTGTGAGATTGCCAGAAAAATATCTTTTAATTTTTTTCTTAATCTATGTATTTCATACTTAAAAATGTCTCGAAAGTGCGTTAGAAATAATAGAAATCAAATTCATTAACACCGACAGCAAGTAGACACATATTCTTTTTTCATGAAGTTGCTTAGTCAAATATCGTGAAGGTATATGTATATGTATATGTATATGTATATGTATATGTATATCTATATCTATACAGTAAACTTAAAGTAAATATAATATACTACTTCCCTACAACAAATAAACAAACACAATACGCATATTAACTAATATATAAACATCGCATCCAAAAATAACTTTCTTTGTTCTTTCCATTACCTTAAATTGAAACGTCTGTACATCAATGTGAAGTAATTGTCCTCTTTTTAATTTTTTTTTATGTTTTCATTCATTCATTCAATCAGTTCAACAGAGTTCATTGAGGAAGTATTTTAACAAGCAAAAAGTGGCACGTGGCTCAGGACCCACTAATGAGGGCTGGTATGCCATAATTTTACATTCGTTATACATAACCTCGCTCTCTCAGTAGCGAAAATAAACAGCTTTATGTGAGACTTTCTACCAAAAGCAGTATTCAATTGTGTAAAATTAATCATAATAACCATATACGGTCTTCTTTTTTTTTTTTTTTTTTTTTTTTAGCTTCACGCTTTATCCCGCACATGGCAGGGTAGGCAGAGGGAACTGCAGGAACTATATGAACCTAGTGTTAAGACACTCCGTTACTTAGTCCCTGCTTACTCCGTCTTCTTTCTGTTTTAAAACAAAATAGACATATTAAAATTCTGTTTGCGCAGTTGATAAAATGACTGGTAAATGTTTTTTTTTTAAGTATTTATAATTTTTTTATTGAAATTCTCTTTAATTTTTCTATTAATTAATTTGTATATAATTCATAACTATTATGCTTTTTATTTATTACACATTTATTAAGTACTTAAGCCCAAACATAAGCGATAACATCTAAAAAAATAATTCATGAATTCATCAAATCTTCTAAATTAGGTAAAGAATAATGTAGTCTAGATTCCAAATGAAACATTCAAATTAGGAAAATTACAATCTAGATTAACATTATTAACTGAATTAGAGATAAAAGCTTCTCAAATAACTTGACATTATAGTTGAAATATTCAAGTATTAATATTTCAATAATAGCTTTTAAGATTATAGTAAATTTTTCTTTTGTTTTTTAGTTTTGCGCTTTATCCCACAAATGGCAGACGAAATTCCAAGACACTCCGTTCCCAGCTTTCCGCCTTTTTCGAGGCATTGCGTGTTGAGCCATGGAACTAAACGCCGCGCTTTGACTAGTTGCCAGAGAGAAGAAAATAGAAATAGATAAATCCATCTACCCCGAGTGGTAATGGAACCCACAAACTGTCGCGTTTTCAGATAGACGCTACGCCTCTGTACACTGTCCTAAGAAAATTTTGCTGTTATTTATTCCTATGAAAATACACGTTTCACGCTTTACCCCTAGCAGCACACTAGGGTTATATGCCACCCCCCCTCCCACTTTATTACCTCTTAGCCTTTTCCACCATCACTTACTTCCTCATACAGACCTTCGAGGGGTTCGCATGCTTTTTACGAGTCTTTATTTCAGTATCTTCGACATTTAATTTCCAATAGTATAAATCTTTCTTCCTTTAAAATACTATAGTGACATATTTTTAAAATTATTTTGTCTTGTATAAAAATAATATTTAATTAAAATATAAAAAATATATGTAATTTTAATAAAATAATCTTTTTTATTTTTAATGTAACAAGTACAGCCCTACAATTGGAATATCGTCTAACTATTACACGAACTACTAATATTTAAATCGTCAACTATTATAAAACTACAAATTTACTATAAATTAGTTCAGAGTTAAAAAAAAAGCACTTGTTTTGTTAGAATTAGTATGTTGTTCTTAATTCACATTGAATACTTGCTTAAGTGTACGTTAACAAATTTTAAATTGAAACTTAAACAAAAGTTTAAAATAAAATTTATCCGTACGAAATCCTGTAGATAAAGTTTGAAATATAATCATTTCTAATTTCACATCTATACTTATATACTAGTATTAGGCTGGAAAGTTTATTTGATTCTTGGAAAGCGCTTATTATATTTAAAATAATATTTATTTATCAAATAATTCATTTGTCAAGGCGAGTTAAAGGTTATATACTATATATATTATATAACTTTAACTTCAATGCACTATAAGTAATGATTGAAAAAAAACATATATATACATATATATACATGTATATATATATATATATATATATATATATATATATATATATATATATATATATATATATATATATATATATATATATATATATATATATATATATATATATATATATATATATATATATATATATATATATATATATATATATATATATATATATATATATATATATATATATATATATATATATATATATATATATATATATATATATATATATATATATATATATATATATATATATATATATATATATATATATATATATATATATATATATACATATACATATGTATATATATATACATATACATATATATATATATATATATATATATATATATATATATATATATATATATATATATATATATAAACAACTTTATCACAGCGGAAGTATACAGATAAGTGTAACAAGTTTCAAATGCATTATAAATGGGAATTATAACTAATCTACAAATCATCATACGACTTATCCCATAATTGAGCACTCGGCGGAAGATAAAAAAATCAACAGCTATATTAAAGAAACAAATAAAATATGTATAAAAGCAAATGAAACGTTAAAGATTTTTTGTTAAATTCGGATTTCAGCTTGACTTGAAACTGTCTTACATAATTTGAAGCAATGATAAATGATTTTCCTTGCGAGTCGCGAGACGCGTTAGAGTCGTTTCGACTTCATTTCCTCTTTTGATAATGATAAATTATTGTATATGGAAAACAAATTGTGTATTCGTTTTCTGGGAACATTCTCAGCGTTTGCGAAATTGTGTTTCGTGGAAGTATGGTTGATCTTTGATCTAATATATTATTTATATTCTGTTGTATTAAAAAATATAGGACCGCCGTGGCGCAGAGACATAGTCTATAGAGATAACGATTTGTGGATTCGATTCCCACTTGAGGAAGATGAATTTTATGGCTGGATTGTCATTTCCACTTTCTTCATTCTGGCAAATAGGCAAACCACGGCGTTAAGTTCCACCACTGCCACCATTGCCAATGCAATGTCTTGAAAAGTCAGAAAATAGGGAACGGAGTGTCTTAGCACTCAACCGTCTTTCGGTTCGCTCTTTCTAGTCTGCTTACGTGAAGTAGGTATAACTACTTAAATTAGATTTAGTTTTTTTAACACGTTTTTTAACGCAAAATATTCTGCCGGTGTCATTGTATAATTCAAAAAATATTTTTTACTTCATAGTTAATAATAGTACAATAAATTGTGTAGGTAAATAGTACTTACACATTTTTTTTTGTACTATTATTTATTTAGATTGACGCTGTCATAATTCTCCATTCTCCGTTTTCAGACCCAATGTATTAAGTATTTGGTCACAATCTTATTTATGGTTTGTGGCAAACCGAACGGGCAATTGAAAATAAATTATCTACCAAACGAACCAACCCATATTGGTCTCAGTAGAGGTTTACAGTCCCATGTAGTACAGTTGATAGAAACTTTGTTCTTATTTATAACATGTATATGACCTATACCATTATAACAAAATAATCTAAAGCCGCTCTATCGTAACTCGACACAAATTCCACATTATTCTAATCAAGTTTATTTTCTTTCTTATCTAACTAATTAATTTACTTTTAACTTTTATTCGTATTCGATGTCAACGTAGTATCGAGAAAGAAATGTCTGTGACTGTTATCGATTTCGTTATACTCGATTATTATGCTTACATATACATAAATTTAGCTTTTGATTGATTATTAATATAATAATACATACAAAAATGATTGATTTCAAAATCGATTTTTTTTGCTTCACGCTTTCACCCACATATTGCAGGGTAGACAGAGGAAACTGCAGGAACCATATGAACCTAGTGTTAAGACTCTCCGTTGCTTAGCCCCTGCTTTCTGCGTTTTTCTTGGCATTGCGTGTTGATTTCATTGCGAAGAAAATGGCAATAAAAAAATCCATCTTCTCCGAGTGGAAATCAAACCCTCAAACCGTCGCGTTTACAGGCAGACGCTAATGCCTCTGCGTCACGACGAACCTCTTAGATATACATAAATCTTTATCAAAAGCTTCTCTCACTTGGTGTTATTAAAATTACTAAGAAGATATAATTTATTGCTCGAGTTAGTCTGAGTTTCTATATAAAACGCTTCCAGTACTGACTGACTGACAAACGACGTACAGCGTAAATTACGCTTAAAATTGACTTTGCCCAAACCTAAAATTTGCTGTTTCGGTAGTATTCATGAGGAGCGTCGTGGTGTAGGGGCGTAAGTGTCTGTCTGTAACTACGACGGTTTAAGGGATCGATTTCTAATCGGGAAAATGGAATTTTCTATTTCTATTTTTCTTCGCTCTGAAAAATTAGGCATAGCGCGGCGTTAAGTTCCGCCACTCAAAAAAGGCGGAAAGCGGGGACGGAAAAAGCAGGGACTACATGCAACAGAGTGTCTTAACACTAGTTTAACATGGTTCCTGCAGTTCCCTCTTCCTACCCTGCAATATGCGGGATAAAGCGTGAAGCTAAAAAAAGGTAGTATTCATGTGTACGAGAGCACTACTCTTTTGTTTTTGAAGTTTTTCAAACTGATCTGACGGATATGATATTGCTTATATTCAAAAAAATGTACCCTAGTAAAAATCTAGATTTCTAGTGTAGTATAAGATAATCACTAAAAAAATTTCTAGAAAAACCTACTGAAGCAGGCTTACCCTATTACTAAAAATCGAAATCGTTTGACCATAAGCATCATAAAGTCCAAGCGAAGATGCGAGCGATGACTCGTTAATTGTGTATTATTAAAATTGCTAATGATTTCTCATACATGTAATGCATATATACAAGTATGTATGTCTGACATTAGCTGACATTCGGAAAGGTTGAGTGACACACAATGTGCGTCCTCCTCACGACGTATGCATATCCTCCGTATCCTTAAGACAGGAAGCTACATAAATAAATGTTCTAATTGGCTTTGGAATAACAAAGCGAACTTTTGATGAGGAAATTTGACATGTGCATGTTCGAGTAGTGTTTTTTTTTGCTTGTGGAAACATTTTTAAGCCGTCCTGGTAACAGTGGCAGTTTTGACTGTAAAGACGAGGGTTGTGGGTTTGTATTTATTTTGATTTAGTAATGAAAATAGGCGGTCTCTAAAGACGGAAAGCAGCTAACAGAGTATCTTTACATTTCTTATCCGTATCATATCTTAATTTGTACGGAATATCGCGTTAAGCTTAAATAATAAGCGATTTATTAGTATAGATTGGTAAGTGATTTATTAGTATAGATTTTTTAAAGTTTTTCACTTCTCGCTGTGAATAAGTATAATTTACGTTCTAATAATGCAGGCTGTATTCTTTTTTATAGCTTCACCCTTTATCCATTAAAGGGCAAGGTAGGCAGAGGGAACAGAAGGAACCATAGGAGCCTGGTGTTGAAATATTTCGTTCCATGCTTTCCGCCTTTTCTGAGGCATTGTGTGTTGAGTGGCTGAACATACCGCTGAGCTTTGCCTAGTTGGCAGGGCGAAGAAAATAGAAATAGAAAAACCCATTTTGCTTCAAGTAAGAATCGAATTCACAAGAGGACCGTCCTGGCGCAGAGGAAAAAGCGCACCTCTGCGCCACGACTGTACTATTTGGTTTAAAGAGTTCGTTTGATACAATACTTTTTGGTTCAAAGCTATAGAACAATTTCGACGATGATAAACTACTTTGATAATTTTAATATATTCATAGATATTACAAATTAGCCTAAAACAAATCAGTATAGAGTTGAATTATTAAAGTTATGTACAATTAATAAATTATTACGAAAACAAAATATTATCTCTCTCCGTATATCACAATTAAGCAAATAAAACAGAACTTAGCTTTAAAACACAGAATTTGCCATTCTCCACCAGAATTTACAAGATATATAGAGCTGCGGAACTCAACGCCGTATTGTTATGGCAGAGAAAAAAATTCATATCCCCAAATTGGAATCGAACCCAAAACGCTGGATCCCTATGTCACGGTGGCCTGAGCTTATTTCGTTGGCTTTTATTGGAAAGATTAAGAAAATAGATAAAATATAACATTTACATAAGACACATATTTAAAATAAACTTCGAAGGAAGATTAAAAAATCAAAACATATGCGTTAAGTGTCAAAGATTTTTATCGAATCGTTTAAGATAAAGTGTTGATTACTAAATGCTGTTAAAGGGGTTATTTAAATAGTGAACCTATTTTAACAAGAGATAAAGGTATATTGGTAGGTTTAGTTCTCTTCTACTGTTTGATATAGTTTATACTAGCTTTTACACGTGGTTTCGTTCTTGATCTTAAAAAAAAAGAAAATAAATAAATAGTAACTAAGTATGTTATACACTCCACCCTGAAGCTTAAATAGAGAAACTAAAAAAAATAAAATATTATAATCTTTTCTACAATTGTAGATATTTCTACTTTTACTTTTTGGAATTTTAACCATCCAACTTACCTAGCTGAGGATACCCTAGGCCCTAGAAACCTCGTGTTAAGATACTTCCATATTCTCCGTTATACGAGACATTGGATTTTAAGTAAGCCAAAAAAAATATCCCTGAGTGGGAATCGAACCCACCGTTGATAGGAAAAAATCATTTGTTTTTTATGTATTTATTTATTTGATGTAATAATAAAATCGTGGTTGAATTACCACGCCCTCTTATTAACCTAAAAATGATGTCTTATCTCACTGGTTAGTGTTATTAAGGAAAGCGATTACAAAATAAACAATATCAAAAATTTTGAAAGTGAAAAATCTTGTAAGCGAACCGTGCAGGCGCTCTCACCACTGAGCGCCTGCACGGTTCGCAGGAGGGCGCGGGTTCGAGTCCCGCTGCGTTCAAATTTTTATATGTTTTCTTTAAGTATTTTTTCTATCCTCAGTGTGGATTAACACTTTAAAAATCATAAAAATACGTCAACCATATGTTTCGAACGTATTTTGCATACAACAGCCCATACCGCCTATTCCTCTAATTTAATTCTAACTTTTACGCTCTATCCTTAATATGGCATGGTAAGTAAAAATGTTATATAGATATTTAGACTTCAGGATCACAGGCGATTACTAAGCTTAGATAATTATTCATTTACAGCAATTCGGTTTTATGACATCTTTCGTTTAGTATTTTACGGACTAGCAAAGGAAAAAAATACAATAAACTATTACATATGCATTAATAACGAAAATCATCATCATTTATATTTTTTTAGCTTCACGCTTTAACCCGCACATGGCAGGGTAGGCAGAGGGAACCACAGGAACCGTGGAACCTAGTGTTAAGACACTCTGTTGCTTAGTTCTTGCTTTCTCCGGCCCCGCTTTCCGTCCTTTTTCGAGGCACTGCGTGTTCAGTGGCAGAACTCAACGCCGCGCTTTGCCTCGTTTCCAGAGCCGAAGAAAATGGAAATAGAAAAATCCATCTTCTCCGAGTGGGAATCGAACCTCTCAAACCGTCGCGTTTACGCAGACGCTTAGGCCTCTGCGTCACGAGGGTATTTATAAAATTAACACAGGAAAATATCTGTAGTTCATTACATACAAAATAAGTGGAAACGTAACTTAACCTTTAATCATGAAGTGGTACGAAACACTCAGTACTCGAATACTACTCGCACTTATCGATATTATTTACCAAAATTCTATACATATCATAAAAATATAATTATTCCGATTTCATATCGACCTAATTAAGTTAAATTTTCAATACGCTCTTAACTAAAGTCAATGAATACTTACAAAGTTTTTGTTTCGCATCAACGAAAGCCAAACTGTATATTGAATGAGGAAGTGAACTCGACTTGTTCAGGAAATTAAACCGGTGTTGGGAGTAATCAGTTAATTGGTGAATTAGTTTAGTTTACTTGTTTAACTTTACATGCTTTAAATTGAGCAATTATGTATGGAAATTTATAAACTTCGACAGTTATAGTACGGTTAAGGTGTGGTTATATGATATGCGTTTGTTGTGCTTAGTTTTATTTTGGTATCACGCTTTATCCCGTTCGTAGCACGGTAGGCAGAGGGAACCATGAGAGTCTAGTGTTAAGACACTCTGTTCGGCCGATTTTTGCCTTTCGAGGCTTTACGTGATGAGTAGCAGATATCAACGCGCGTCGTAGCTTTGCCTAGTTGCCAGAGCAGAGAAAATAGCCAGAATTAATCCAGAGAATATGGAAATGAAATAATTCATCCTCCAGATTGAGAATTAAACAGACACTGCGCCTCTACGCCACGATAGCCCTCAATAATATTAATTAAATATTAATATAAAAAGTTTGTACACAAAGGTGTAGAATTTGATGCACTCCAAGCATTGAAACCAAGAGATTAACTACAAATAATAAAACAAACTTTAACTAGAAAAACGATATCTTAATAATAT
The DNA here is from genome assembly GCA_037178615.1 of Dione vanillae. Lineage (NCBI taxonomy): Eukaryota > Metazoa > Arthropoda > Insecta > Lepidoptera > Nymphalidae > Dione > Dione vanillae. The sequence continues at coordinate 759,997 of JAZFAU010000298.1, read as the reverse complement.
GAATACATAAATATCTTTACATACATATATATACTATATAAAATATATACCATACTTATTAATTATACAGAATGTAGATTTTTCCTTTGTTCTCTATTATCCAAAAATTTTTTCATAAGTTCTTCTCAATTCCATGCTAATTTAAATTGAAGTACTTGTAAATATTGTAAATACCAATCGTTATTTTTCATACTAAAATCACATCCTGTACGGAAAAATAAATTTTTAATTTAGTTTTAAAATTTATCAATTTTATTACACCACATGTAAATTTAAGTGAATGTGATTAAGTACGATCGGTTCAGCCCCCATACAACATTATTGAGTTGGGGCACATTTGTTAATGAGCCCCAATCCCGGAAATTATTCTCGGGATTTATAACTTTATTGATGTTGGTTGCTTGGAAAAAAGATACGTTATTATTTTCTTGGTCAATAAAAGTAATCAAAATATATGAAGACATCGACATGTTTGATCGATAAGATTATATTGAATTGAAATTATGGACAAGGATTAAATATTTATTTATAGATTATGTTTAAAAAATTAATTACAGTTTGTTTATAGAAAACATTGAATTAATCTTCAAAATTGAGATGCAATAGCAGGCCTACGCCTACCTATGGAGTGTCTTAGCATTGGATTCCCAATGTCAAAACATTCCATTCTGACTTTCTGCCTAATTCCTAAAACATTGTAAGTTGACTTAATATATTGTCACTGCGCAGAAAATGATAACTATTCGTTCTCCCTGAGCGTTTATACACGTTCAATTTCTTAATTTAAAGAATTAATTATTTGATTATTTGTTTACCTAGAATGTAGATATGTTTACCCAGATAGTTATCAATTTCACTGAGCGAACGTTTTACAAAATACAAAAATTCACATAAGCGTATTCCTGTGTTTGTAACAAATCAAAAAGTCAAGTTGTTTTTAACTTAGGTCTCAATGCTGCAGATTCTATAACTTTTAACATTAGTTTGCTCTTTAGAAGAAGTAAACTAGACGACACTTTATCAGTTGAAGTAAAATATAGGAAAATGTATTTCAAGTTAAGTGAATGTAATATATAGTTATTTTAGGAAGACTAGTTTTTAGGAAAAACCTAGGGTCATTTCATTCTTCGTCAAAAAAACTCTACTATATCTTCAAGCATTACTATGTCATAAAGAAATGAATCAATTTTAAAAAATATAACTTTATTAACCCATATATTGTTGCAAGACAATATTATGCGAGCAGCGGGTGGTTCAGCCCCATGTCAACTCTAGGCTAGGATAGATTTGTTCCAATTGTTTTGCTAATAAGCTTTAATAAAATAAAAATCCAATATTTAAAATTAAAGCTTAATTTTAAAATATTTGACTGTAAAGTGTAAACAGTACAGTTACGAGTTCAATACTAAGTTATTGTGTCAAAATATAATTAAAAAAATACCAATTGTGCCAGTGACAAGATAGTGTTAATAGCCTTAACGAGGAAGCGGTAAGCTGGACAAGTTCTCCCTAAAAATATCTGGACATAACTCTGGACCAGAAACTCACTTGGAAACTCACATATGGACGGAATTCTGCAGAAATACCAAAAGAGCTCTGGCAATATGCTTTCGGCTAGCGGATAGCAGATGGGGAATAAAACCCAAAATCACCCTCAAACTTTGGAAGGCCAATTATGTCTTATGCCTCGGTGGTCTGGTACAGAAAAACGACGAACAAAATTATTATTACAATACTTACCACTCTTCAAAGGACTGCTTGCATTATTGTGACGGGAGCCATGTTTACTCCTCCGGCCGCTACCATTGAAGCGATGCTAAACCTTCCACCTCTTCATCTGTTTTTAGAAAAGGAGGTGAAGGCAAGCACGCACATAATCACAGAGCGGAGACGAATATACCAATAAATTAATTCTAGGAATGCCGACCGAAACCATAGACTTGCTTCACAAAGATTATATTCTGTGGAAATACTCACAAAAGACGACTGGCTAAAAGGTCGGATAACATGGAAAACTGGAAGCTTGAGGTGCACTGAGGTAGGATATGGTGCATATGGAGAACATCTAAAAAAGGCAATAAGTCTGAATATTGGAAGACACTCAAAGCAGAGGTATATGCCTTTCTAGAATGAGTGACAGCGAATGTGCAAAGCAACTACCTCAATCACACTATCTACATTAACATAGATAGCCAAGCGGTACTCTTAGCGCTTAGCTCTAGTATACGACACAGTGCAATCGAAGCTAGTCGAGAATTCCAAACAGATCTTAAACACGCTGATATCGAAGGAAATGAACAGGTGGAGCCAAAATCACCCAATACGGACCAGGACCGTTCTATAGTATTCCTCGAAGCTTTATCACAGCTAACCCTGAAGACATACTGCCAATATAAGGCTATTCAACTATAGAAAAATCTTCCTTTATACCAAACTAAAGCACTCGTTAAAGCCTTCAACAAGAAGGCTGCCACTGAGGCCTTATCTCACAGTGAGAATTGTCTCCGTACTTTGGTACATTACATAGGTACCATCAGCACAAGGATGTGTAGAATATGCGACGAGGATGAAGAAACATCTCTGCATCTTCTCACTGAATGCCCAACGACATTATACAGTAATACAGAAATATCAAATGTACACGAAGAGATTAAGACTCTCACAGCTAAATAATACTGTATTTTTTTGCAGAAATCAATCTCAACTGTGAACTGTAGTATACGGAATTCGCAATAGATCTGAAATGGTAGCAGTGTTGGTCACAGTGCTGTGTAGCCCTAAAATCCGCAACTAGGAAGAAGACGAATTGTGACACGATAGTTACAATTATGTATATTATTCTAATTATCCTATTAATTATTCCAAGATACCATTATATCTTGTTCTAAGTTCTAACTAAGCATTGCAGTAGTAACTTATAGTATAGGGTTAACTTAATTGCCCCAGCTTAAATGTACTAAGGAAGAGCTTTATTACGTTTTACAATATTAATTTATTACTAAACATCAAATGTATCTTTATATATAAAGATAAAATAATTACATTTATAAAGCTTCACACTGTTTTTTTCGCTGTCGCTGTTTTGCTCGTTCATAGCAGTTTACACAAATATAGCTCATGGATCCAATCTAGTCATTATTTTTATATTTATACTTAAGAATTATTATTGTGAAACGATGGATTATTTAACTTTCATTTTCTTCGCTCTGACAACTATGCAATGCGCGGTGTTAAGTTGCGTCTCTCAACACGCGGCGGTTTGTGGATTGGATTCCCACTGGGGGAAGATGAATTTTTCTGTTACGGAAAGGCGGAATGCAGAAAACGAAGTGTCTTAACTCTCTGTCTACCTAGCTATGTGCTAGATAAAATGCGAAATTAAAAATAAAAATATGAAATGACCATTAACTATATAAACTGTTTCTCTATACAGTCCATTAGATAAATTATTAGATACCGTGTGGGTGGTAGCGTAGGCGTCTTTGTTATTCATTCCGTCCTTATTGCTCCTTATTCGGTACCGCTTAGTGCGAATTAATTTGGGTCCAGTTAATTAATTAGCTTACTCAAAAAAAGTTTGATGATTATTTAAAAATCATTATTATTTTTATACACAAAGTGTATATGACAGCGCGATCGTTATCAAAACCACCTATAGGATAAAATATTTTAAGATTGTATATAAAAAAGCAGCCAAGCATTATCAATAGGCACTACTTAGGCACAGGATCATTTTTCCAATTTCACGGTATTTATACGCGTTGTATAACGTGTGATTAAATATAACCTTTGCTTAAAAAAAATGAATGAAAAAGAAATATGTAGACAGGATAGTGCACATTTGCGTCGTACTTGACTAATGGCATTTTATTTTGGAACAATAATTTAATTATTTATTTTGCTTGAAAATACATTGTTTTATTTTTGGAAATATTATTTGTTTAATAAATTTACCAAACTTGTATATACGAGTTAAAATTATGCTTTAAATTAAGGTCGCCAATACATCGACACCTTTATACAAAGTTATAATAAAAAAAATTAACAAAACAGTGAGCAACTATAAAAAAATAACTGACTTCAAATTTAAAAGTTATTTTTTTTTTTGTATTTAGTTACAATAATATTTGTGACCTGACCACATATATATACTTATTTCTTTAAGAATCTTTAACTACAAAAGAACTCATTGCGTCGTCAGGACTTTTCCACGTTTCGCTTACTAAGGCATTTGAAAAGCATTGTAATACAAACAAATTACAATCTATTAGATGTTTTCAGAATATAACATTCATTGGTAACTATAGCTTTTTTGATGAGTACACTTCAACTAATTACTTTCGTTCAAATAAATCGCTGTGAGTTTTTTTATAGCTTCACGCTTTATTCCGCATATTGCAGGGTAGGCAGAGGGAACTGCAGGAATCATGTGAACCTAATGTTAAGACCCTCCGTTGCTTAGTCCCTGCTTTCTCCGTCTCCGCTTCCTTCTGTAAGTTAAATTTAGTATATAAAAATATACAAGATAAATATAAAAATTTAAGTATAAATTCCAACATTATATAATATTTTAAAAATATTAACCAAAAATATACCTTATATATTGATACTTTAGACACAATTTCTAAGAAATCTTTCTTGCCAACAAGGGTTCAGTTCTATAAAGGAATTATTTAGAACGTGGCGCCTATTATTTCTATTTAGCAGATAATAATTTAACGAATAATCCTCAGGAGGAAAAGTAGATGAAGATCCCACAGTTTTTCTACTTGTCTTGTTCAATTAATTAATTAATATGCGTCTATCATTCACTATAACGCACAACTGTAACTACTTGATTGAGAAAGCTAAATTTAAGCATTGAGCATAAGCATATATGTATGAAGGTGCGCTTTTATAACATTACCGAAAATTCATACATAATACTCGAAAAGAGCTAAGATATAACACATTTATACATTAATTAACGTGAGGATCGTCGTGGCACAGAAGCATGCCTGTAAATGCAACGGTTTGTGAGTTCGATTTTCTCTCATGGGTTTTTGTTTGAGTACACTTCATACGTATCTCATTTTATTGAGAATACCGAATAATCATTTTTTATTTCTCCACAACAGTAAAGCGAGGCGTTGAGTTTCGCCACTCAACACGCAATTCCTCAACTAGATAGACATTTCCATTTTCTTCGCTATGGCAACGAGTAAAACACAGTGTTGAGTTCCGGTACTCAACAAGCAATGCCTTGACGGGCGAAAAAAGAGAATGGAATATGTTAACACTAGGTTCCTACGGTTCCTGTAGTTCTTTCTGCTTACCCTGCTATGAGCGGGATAAAGCGTGAAGCTAAAAAAAAAAAAAAAAGATGTAATTATATACGAACCAGTAGTTTCGGAAATTAGCTCGTTCTATTGTTTCTTTTATTGAGGAGCTAAAAGATTAAGTTTCATTAATGTATAATTATGTACGACTTTGACTTCGTGGGACTTGGACTAATGGTACTGATATAGTCGATGTTATTAAGTTCAAATCATTATATGTTTTTAAGGGATTATAATTACGCTTTCTTCCACCTAATAGGATACACATATGATAACCTTGACTTAAGACAATTCGTATTTTAACAAATTTAAAAGTTTATTTTTCAATCAGTAAAAGTCATATTTGTAAATATTTTAACAGAGGGGCGGAACAAAATAAATTTAAATTCAAATGTCTCCTTGTTTGATAAAGCGTGAAGCTAAAAATAAAATAAAATTAGAATCGTTTATTTTTAACTATAATTTAAACTCACGCCCAGTAACCTCAGATCAATGCCGATATCCAATCATCATTTAATTAAATTCAAAAACAAATATAATGTATGGCCTAATTATAAATGCTAATTTGTTATTTACATACGGATCACGTAAACAGAGTGCCCTTTTGTAATGAATTGATTATATTATGAAATATATTTTTTTATACTGATTATTGCTTATAGACTTGATTTAATGTCATTGAAACTGTTTTTTATTTTAATATTTAAATTTTATTATTTTTACATGTTTTTTGACATCGATTATTTTTCGTCGTGACGCAGAGGTGTAAGCGTCTGCCTGTAAACGCGACGGTTTGTGGGTTCGATTCCCACTCGGGGAAGATGGATTTTTCTATCTTCATTTTTCGTCGCTCTGGAAACTAGGCAAAGCGCGGCGTTAAGTTCCGCTACTCAACACGCAATGTTTCGAAAAAGGCAGAAAGCGGGGACGGAGAACTAAACAACGGAGTGTGATAACACTAGGTTCTTATGGTTCCAGCAGTTACTACCCTGGAATATGCGGGATAAAACGTGATGCTAAAAAAGAGATTATTTGTACTGGCCTACAACAACCGTATTTTTTACAAATTGAGACATATAAGAATAGAAATTAAGTTTAAAATAATTTCCTTAAGTAAAGCTTTCTTGAATCACTTAACGAACGTAGAACATTTACTATATAAATATTTTGTAATCACTTGTATTTATTATAATACATTTTCAATTTTGATTTCCACAGTATAAATTCCAAGCTCTTTGTCGTTACAACCACTATATCTAACAATTACATTAATCTGACTCATTGTTACACACAAATTCAATTCTACGACAATAATTTAAGTCAATATAGACAAAATATATCAATTGGGCAATTCAAATAAACGTAAGGCTTACTTGACATCATCTGGTAGTAAACTACAATCTACGTACCAAATGTACCTATTTCTAGTCCCCCGAAAGGTGATCTCTATTAGATCGCAATATAGGAAATATACCGTAAAGGATAATTTTAATTGCCCCATTCCAAATCTCTATAGCAGATAGAATGCCTTTTACACTTGCGCTGTGATTACTAAATTGTATTGTATAAAAGACATACATATATATATATATATATATATATATATATATATATATATATATATATATATATATATATATATATATATATATATATATATATATATATATATATATATATATATATATATATATATATATATATATATATATATATATATATATATATATATATATATATATATATATATATATATATATAGGCTTTAAATTAATTAATAAATGAACTAGAAAACGATTTAATAATAATTATATTGAGATAACAATCCGAAATTTTCTGTCGACTGTTATCTTTCCACGTTTAGACTCCTTTAGATGTTGAAATTCTGAAAAACCGATGACATATTCCACCTATACCTAGACTAAGAAAAGAGAAAAATTATTAAAATAAGAGTAATAGTAGTACTGAAATGGAATAACTACCGAATTATTAAGATTTCTTCTCAATTGTTTAGTATATTCATATTTTACCATGCGAGTCACAATACACTGTGAATCTAAATCGTTAGTGTGAAATATCTTATATGATATTCAGAGCACGTGCGAGTTACGAGTATCCTGGGTATGGCAATAAGTGAATAATCGTTGACTCATACCGCAATGATTCTTCTTATGAAGTCACTCGAGTATTGTAATTTAGAATATTTTTTATAGCTTTACGCTTTATCTCACCCGTAGTAAGGTAGGTAGAGGGAACAGCAAAAACCATGAAAATCTAGTGTTAAGACACTCCGTTCTCCGTTTTCACAATGAACCTAGTTGCAAGAGCGAATAAAATGAAAATAAATAAATCTGTCCTCCGTATTGGGAATTGAACCCACAAACACTCACGCTTACAGACAGACGCTGCACCTCTGCGCCACGGCAGTCTTCGAATTTTCAATAATTATAAACTTTATGAACATAAAACGTAAAATACGGCAACGATTTTTTTCTTACATTGAAGAATTTCTCAGAAACAGTGTGATTTAATTCAAAATCTGCTCTTTATGTACCTGAGAACAAATTACCTAATACCTTTGTCTAGACAATTCTTGAAATAGAAAGGCTTCACATAAAATTACTGTATTTTAATATTTTGTTAAAAACAAATTGTCAAATTTTCATGAATACATTTCTAAACGAGTTACATTTTGAATAAAAAGTCATTCTAAGACACTTAAATATTATATACTCTATATTAATTACAGGTCATAAAAAAATCCTTAAAGTATGAACCCATTATATAAGCGGCGTCGCACTGACTATAGGTGACGCGACGAGAGTGAGCGTAAACATAGTGGGTTCGATTCCCACTAAAGAAGGAAGATGAGCGGAAAATTAAAAATTAGATGAGAAAAGGAAACCTAAAATATTCCATTTTCCTAAGCACGATGCCTACCCTTTTTGTTTACGTGAGATATAAATAGATGAGATCAATTTCTATTGACGAGACTTTGCCATAGCTCAATTGTGTTCTGCTTTAATAATAAAATAAATATAAAGATTAAAACGTCTTTAAGCTTTTTATGTAGTTTCTTTTTGCTCTTCACGTATGTGCCAAATTTTGGCAAAAAATGAAAAAGGCTTCTTCTCCTTGTATCACTTGCAATATACAGGATATAATGTGATGCTAAAATAATAAAAAATATAATCCACGTTCGTAACCGTAAGTAAGCATAAAAACTAACGAAGTATTTTCTAATACCTGCTGTTTAATTAAAGCTTCATTATAGTGTAATAACATTATTAAATCCGTAAATCCGTAGACAATATAAAAAGTAAATGGAGGCTAGCTACTAGGTACAGAATAATTATAGATTTTTCATTTATTATTTACTATAAAAAGTAATGTGAAACACAATTATTAGTAATAGAATTTTACAAAAAGAGGATTGTCGTAAGGTGACAAAAGCTTTTGCAATAAAATCATATAAATAGAGGTTGCTGTAGGTAACGGTCTGTATTGTAGGGAAGATTGGGTATCACCCTGAAATATTATAGTTTTTTATAGATTCACGCTTTATCCCGTACATAACAAGGTGGGCAGAGGAAACGGCAGGAATCATGGGAACCTAGTGTTAAGACACTCCGTCCCCTGCTTTCCGGCTTTTTTTGAGGCATTGCGTGTTGAGTAACGGAACTCAACGACGCGCTTTGCCTATTTGCCAGAGTAAAAATTGAAATTAAAAAATCCATCTTCTCCATGATGGAATCGAACCCATAAACAATCGCGTTTACACTACGCCTCTGCGCTACGACAGTCCTCGATGGTGAAATATTGTTATTAAGTGATTTATGTCATTTACTACAATTACGTAGAATCTCTGACCGAATTATTTTTTATATAGTCTACATGTGTTTAGATATTTTACTTTAAAGTAAATTTTAACTATATTTATTAACCTTATATACTTCACAAAAATATAGCGAGGATATGTTCTAACGCAATTGGGATTTTCTCTATTCTATTTTCTCCTTCTGATTTCGCAAATAGTAGAGTAGAAATCCAAGTAGAGACATTATTTTTGTTAGTTTTTCTTACAATACACTTATTTTTTTTAATAATAGATTTTAGATTCATAATCGTATTAACAATCCCTAATACAAAAATAATTGAGCTAAAGTCACCTCCATTTTTGTGAATTGCATAATTTTATTACATCGAATCTGTGAATCTTTCATGGTATAATTGTGTAGGATTTACAATAGGATCCCAGAAAACGTCGCAGAATGTTTTAAATTACAGTTTAAAAGAATTGTGAAAAGACGTTTGTGTCTTAAAGGTTATTTTAATCCAATTAACGATTTTGCTCGAAATGGAGTTTTTTGACCAGACTACGACAATTTTTACATTTGCAAATGAGTAAATTGAAAAAAAATGATTTCTCTTAAGTTTGAGGCATTAACTTTAGTGAACCATTAGTCAAGCGTAAAACATTTAAATATGAAGTAGTCTTATTTTAAGAAAACATTTCCAAAAGAAATTGTTCCTTTTGTCAAGTAACTCCATACTCCGTTTTCTGCTAGAGTTGAGGAAGAGAAAACGTAATTTAAATATTTTTTAAATTTTCCTCCACACTTCCTGGACTTGTAACCCACGACTATGGCGTTTACAGTCAGGCGTTGTTCAAAAGCGATACTAAGACCTTTTACTATGATCGCTAATATATTATTATTTTCTATTTTTTTTTTCTTGTTTTTTAGCTTCACCCTTTATCGCACACATGGCAGGGTAGGTAGAGGGAACTGCAGGAACCATAGGAACCTAGTATAAAGACACTCTGTTGCTTAGTCCCTGCTTCTCCGTCCCCGCTTTTCGCTGTTTCCGAGGCAGGCAAACTTCCAGAGCGAAGAAAATGGAAATAGAAAAATGGGAATGCCTGCCTGGGAATCAAACCCAGAAACCGTCGCGCTTACAGGCAGACGCTTACGCCTCTGTGCCACGACGGTTCTCAACGGTCCTTATTTTTAAGTATAATAATTAACTTAGAACAAAATAAAATTAAATCTATTTTTCTTTTATTCAGTTTATTTTAATTTTAACAAGTCTAATATATCAATCGAATAAACTAACATATAAATAACTTGAAACAATACTCTTGTTACAAGATATATACAAGAATATGCTTATTAACAATTATCTCGTTGCAATCAGTATTGTTTATTCAATATATTGACCAATTTACTTTATTTATACAATATCTAACATTGGTTCCGTATCGGGATATGGATCGATCTTAATAAGATGGAGTAGTCTGGTAGCGACTGGGACTGTATTACAAAGGCAAAAACATTGTTTTATCTGCGGTACTATTATATAGCTAAGAGTATGTTTTTGTTGAATAGATACACTCAGAAAACAACAAGTTTGGATTTGGATTTGATTATGTCAGATATTCAATTTTCACAAGAAAGCTGTAATTTAAAATATATATGCATATGTATATGTATATGTATATGTATCTGTATATATATATATATATATATATATATATATATATATATATATATATATATATATATATATATATATATATATATATATATATATATATATATATATATATATATATATGTATCTGTATATATATATATATATATATATATATATATATATATATATATATATATATATATATATATATATATATATATATATATATATATATATATATATATATATATATATATATATATATATATATATATATATATATATACATATATATACATATATATATATATATATATATATATATATATATATATATATATATATATATATATATATATATATATATATATATATATATATATATATATATATATATATATATATATATATATATATATATATATATATATATATATATAGCTTTCCTGTGAATTGACTATCCGACATAATTCGAATCCAAACTAGTACTTTTTGAGTGTATCTATAAAAGATATCTAACAAATAAGGGCGTACAGGCCATTGTGCTGCAGTGTGTCAACGTATGATTATAAATGGGGTATATGTGAGATTACCATTCAAAAATAAAGCAGCTTTGGTAAAGCAAAATGAACTAAAAATTGGGAATTTGGCAGAAGACAGTAAACGGTATGTCGTTCTCATTAATTCTTTTTCGGGAGGACATAAATATTTATGACCGGTTGGTCTTTACAGCGACATGTCGTGATATGAGAGAGAGAGAGTGCCGCGTCACCAGTTACGGTCACGACGGTGAGTTGTATGGACTGAGGTGTGTAAGCTTCTTTTGTAGTGACGATTAGCTACAGTAAATGGGTCATCGGGGTTTAGAAGAACGCTACGAGGGCGTCGAAGTAGTTTATGTGGTTGGGGAGCGTATTTAGACGCTTGGATGATCAGAGGATTTCAGTGAGAGTCTACGCGTTCGTAGTAGCGTTTGGCTAAGCTTTTGCAGAAGGTATGTCGTTCTAGATTCTCTCTGCTTACTCAATTCTACAATATACAGTGGGAAGCTGAAATCAAATTATTTAATCCAAAATGGTTACGATGATGGCACAAATCTGACACTGCAGAGACTATTACTATGAATTTCATTAAAAATAATATATTACGACCTTAATATCATCCCATTTGAAGTACGTTGTCTCCATATAAAGTATTTATTGAGTTTAGTCACTCAACGCCTTAGATCCTAAGTAATCCTTAATAAAAAAATATCTGCCTATCCTTCTAAAAGCGGGATACTGCGTGAAAGTATATATGTTTAAATTATTTACCTCTCTGTACGTAGTATATAAATGAAAAAGAAGCTCATATGTAATTAAGCTCAATGCTCGAGGCGCTTCAAAACAGCGAATACCAATGTGTTTAATTTAAATCATTCCCTTTATCACGCCTAAGGATCGTAATAAATAGATCCAGGTTTTAGCCTATACAGTAAGAAAAACGATACTACCTAGTACAAGACTGTTCACGCCCATTTTAAGAGGTTTATAGTGATTGTATACCACTTAAACTTTGTCTCACAAAAAAAAGTTTTATGCTACTTTACTTTAACGCACCTATAATAGATTATATATACATATACTATATATAAATATAAATATATATATGTACATACTACAATCTTATATGTACATACATGTATATACTAATTATAATCTTTTAGAAAATTGTTTTTTTTTTATAGCTTCACGCTTTATCCCGCATATAGCAAGCTAGTGTTAAGACACTCCGTTCCCTACAGGAACATTGCTTATTCCTTTTTATTTATAATGTTATATCTTATATTTCATCTTAAACTTTTTTGCTGGGATTAAAAATCTTATTAAATTATACCATAAAATTAAAAAAAAAAAGTAAAAGCAATTTGCAATTAGTTCACTAATTTTAGTGTTAAATAGAGAAAAATGTATTTAAAAAAAATTCTTCACTACACACATAGAAGAATAAAATAGATGACTACTTAAACACCACAGTGATCTATATTTTCTTATTTTCTTATCGTGCATGAGTGCATGAAAATGTCCGAGCAGAGCCGAAGCTTGTTTTAAGTATATGTCGGCGCTAGGGCCAGGGTTTCGATGTTCAGAGCCCATTTTTCAGAATAAAATAACAGAGTGGTTGCAATTGGTTTATTCTTGTACAATATTTAATACAGAAGAGATTGACACTACATAATTCAGTCCCTTTATATATTTTACAGCTGATATTTTCTGTTCAATATTCAAAATTAATATCATAAAGAACTTATAATAGAAATAGGTTTTACTGATTTGAATAATCAAACATTAATTTCAATACTAAATACTTTCTATCAATAAAATCATAAAATATTATAATATTGATATGCGCCCATATATATTATATCGCGTATAACCTCTAATATATTAATTTAAAGTGTATAAGTAAATTGAAAAGTTGTGTAATATGTTTTTACAAAAAAAAAGCTTAATAAAATTAATATTAATATATAAATATCACCTTAATTATTTCTATATCAAATATATGGACATAAAGCTTTTACCCAAAAAATGAAAGCTAACAAACGATAGCTACTTGTATGAAATATTGGCTAAAAATAGAAGGCAGGGGACAACACAATCTGTCTTTCCGATAAATGAGTTCCGCAGTTTGTTTGTAGACCGTAACAAAGATACGTATTGCATTTTACGTTATGAGTTGGCAAGGTTACTATTTTTTCGTCTTCGATAAAAGTGGCAGATGCTAAAAAGTCAAAAATCCACTTAGCAAAATGCTTTTTGCATGTCCAATTTTGACATTTTTAGCCGTCAGTGTAGATAAATGCTAAAGTAGAGATCTAATGTACTCTTCAAGTCTACGCCAATTTCAAATTCCAAAACACTGCGTACTGAGTAGCGGAACTCAACGCTGTGCTTTCTGTTTTTTTGCTTGGGCGAGAAAATCAAATTAATTCATCACTTCAAGCAACAAACATAACTAACGACTTTACAATTAGACACTTTCCGTCAAACTGTAATAAGCCAAAAATTTTTCACAAAGAGCCTTTTACCTATATTCTATCTACTTCTACTCCAAAATGCAAGAGAAATACACATATCTAATTTTCCTTTTTGATATATTTTTTAGTGTTATTAAATAAATGTACAAACATAACCTCATCTAACTTTTATTTTATTATTAATTCAATATATAGCATTGCTATTGCTCAGTGTAGCAATAAACAAAAATTGTGCCTAAATGTAAACTTAGACCACTCTCCAAATAAATGAAAGTGGGAAAAAAATCTGATTCACTCCGTTATTTTTAAGCCAAAATCTAATAAAAGCCAAAATCTAATTTCATGTCCAATTAAAGAAAGGAAGCAAAAAAAATGTACTACACAATATTTCTTAATAGGTGCAATTGAATAAGGTGTAAATTGAGGAAAATAAGGCGTTTTTATTTTTTTTTATTTGACGCTTTATTAGGCAGATAGGCTTTTAGCCTTTAGCCTGATATGCTTTTAGGCTAGATAAAAGTGCACCAATAATAATACGATTAGTCAGTTGGGCCAGTGTCCCCAACACCTTCGTACCGATACTTACGATCTTCGAATATTGGGATTAGATGATCCCGTAAGGAATAAATAACATATACTTTAAAGTCCTAATAAAAAAGTCATCCACGACTCAATAGTACTGCCATAGTTTTAAAACTAAAACCATTGAACCTATAATTTAACATAGCTCCCTACACGTAACAAGCGTTTAACCGTAAAAGGAAACGCTTTATTCAAAGAACCCCGGGGGATAGGCGCATACTGTGCGAGTTTAATCGGTGCGATATAAAATCCTGGTTTTATTGGTTCGCGCTAAGCGGAGCTTGGCTAGGTTGGTATTAATAGGACAGAGGTCGCTAGTTCAATCCTTGTACGGCTACATACAAAGTGTAGGTAATGCAATTTAATATAGTTGTTTGTTACGTTAATTCTGGATAAGTGATTCTTCTTCTTCTTCTTCAGGGCAAAAGTAATCTAGATATTACGTATTCACCACGCTTTCGTCATGTTGTCATGTTACCAAATTAAAAAATACTCATTTCGTTTGAGAATTGAACCCACTACCTTCACTTTTACGCATTTACACATTATATAAATTTATTTTTACATATTTATATGAAATATTCATTATTGTTGTTATTTTCGTTATTTATAACTAAGAGCTTTTAGAACTAAGTGTCCAAACAGAAAATGATTTCTACCTACTTGCTCTATACTGCATAGTTGTAAAATTTAACATATCGACTTTAAAAAATAAAAAAATATTTTCTTTTTAATGACTGATTTATATAAAATGTAACATATCGTATCCAACTACATTTAAATTAATACTAACTTTAAAAACTTATAAGCATCTAGTAACATTTATAAAACAAAATATAATAATAAATGATCAAATAGTGAACATGCTGTAGCAACATGCCTGATGCATACGCATAATTACTTTTTTCGATATACCTCACATTTTTTTGTCTTATTAATGTATAAGTAACTACCTCAAGCCTATTTGTTTTTGTTTAAGAGTAAAAACACACAAAAAAAAAATTAAATATAATGTAAAAAAGGTAATGTAAATATATAATTGTATAGATTCGATTATAATATATAATATATATAAGAGTCATAGATTATTAATATATTGTCATAGATTCGATTTACTTCACTATGAGAATGTTAACTTTAGCATTTATAACGATATGGTAATATTATAGTTTTAAAATCATATATATTTTTTTTAACAAATCTAGGAATGTGCAATGGTCAGACAAGCTAAAGAGCTTAAGACTGTGAAGAAAATGCAATATGTAACTTTGTATTTATATATAAATAAATAAATAAATAAAAAAAAAATAAAAAAAAAAATTGGAAACTGTCAACTAGATCTTGGTTAAGTCATAATTATTCAACATATTGCTCGTGTAATTATAATTAAGGCAATAATACTTTCATTTCACTTACATAGTAATAAGAAAAGCAGGTTAATGTATAATTAGTCTCAGATTACCTAACACTGTAATGGTACAACACTGTATCATACAAATTTAGATTATATTATAACTTAATTTCACTGAATAGTGAGATATACTTTATGTATTGAGATTTATGATAAAGAACATTTATAATGGACCAATAATTTTTAGCTTAACTCGACCACACCAGGAAAAGATACTGTTTTTATGTCCGTTTGCTTTAAATGAAACTACCTTTAAAAAAAAGTAGGTATTTAGGACGCGGAGCGGAAAATCCATGAAACACTCTCTGCAATTTTAGAGATATTGATCATTGAAGGGCGGAGCTCAACACTGCGCTTTATATACTAGATCTAGAAAATGAAATGATATATATATATATATATATATATATATATATATATATATATATATATATATATATATATATATATATATATATATATATATATATATATATATATATATATATATATATATATATATATATATATATATATATATATATATATATATATATATATATATATATATATATATATATATAATATATATATATATATATATATATATATATATATATATATATATATATATATATATATATATATATATATATATATATATATATATATATATATATATATATATATATATATATATATATATATATATATATATATATATATATATATATATATATATATATATATATATATATATATATATATTTATAGAACGACGCTGCATAGTCTATAATTTACAAAATCAATGCACCATGTTATTTTATCCATACTATTAACCAGTATTAAAACGAGATCTATACCGCGCTATTTTTTGTCTTAATCATAAACATACACATTATACGGTTTATTGCCTAAACCTATTTACTTTATTAGAAAGTTGCACTGATTATTCTACTTTAAGCAGTCTTGAATTATATTTAATCTGTGTAATATGATATGAGGGTGATACGAGTATAGCTATTTGGTGGCTGTGTTATTATAAATACCATAAATATTATTTTAACAACCTTGTTAGGCTAGGCACAGAGGACTGTAAGCTCGAGGAATCTAAGTGTTAAGGCACTCTGTTCCTAGCTTTCCATCCATCCAAACATTCGATAATGAGTGACAAAACTCAACGCCGCGTCTATTTAACGCTATAGTTGTGTTTTCCGTTTTGACTCAATTAATAGTTATAACTAAATAATTCACATTTCCGAACTTAAAATAATAAAAAAAAAAAAAAAACAATTTTAGAAACAACAAAACAAAGTAATTTTTTAAATAGTAGAAATAATTTTAGTTATGTAATTATAAGTGCTAATATGCTAATAAATATTGGCCATATGTAACTAAGTCTCATCAAGGCTTCTATATTAATTATAAAATTTCATCTGTAGTTCATTTCATATTAAATAATCTAATTTGACGAACGGAGAAACGTAGTGTCTTAACACTACGTTCCTATGGTTCCTGCAGTTCCCTCTGCCTACCCTGCCATGTGCATGAAACAGCGTGAGTCTTCACGATTGATTTTTATGTCTATAAAAAAATGTATTTGAATCTTTAATAATATGTAAGTATAATAATAATACTTCTAGAGGCAATATTTGTACTGTACGCATACAAAGTACGTTGAAATTCCCTCTTTATTACAAAATAATGGTCTCCTCAGATATAAAAATATAAAAACCCACCGCAAGTGAATACCTAATATAATTTTTATAATTTTTCAATTACACAAAACGGTCATTGTCTGAGACTAGTATAATTTCATTTTAATTATTCATGCTGAGAAGCTCTCTGGCGTTTCCCTTTTGTTTTATTTGACATTTTAATATTGTAAATGAGATAAAATTTCTATAATGGAAATTCTCATGACTTTGCTTAAGATAACTTTTTTTTTTATTTTATTATGGCTTCACGCTTTATCCCGCACATAAGTGGGGTAGTCAGAGGGAATTGTAATAAGCGTGGGAACCTAGTGTTAAAATACTTGATTCCCCGCTCTATACCTTTTGATTTAATTTGTTTTGAGTAGTGGAAATCAACGCCGCGCTATCTAGTTTTCATAATGTAGAAAATGGAAATGAAATATTTCATCCTCCCCGAGTGCAAACCGAACCCACAAAACCTCGCGTTTAGAGGCAAACACTAAGTCTCTGCAACACAATCATTAATAATTAATATTTTGACATTTTAATATGTTTAAAATTAAAACTAATCTGCTGATAAAGTTACAAATAGGAAATATGTAATTGATTTATAAAACCAAAATATGTTGTTTATGGCAGATAAACAATATATTTTGATTTCACAGGTCTTAGATAAAAATATCTATCAGATAAGGACTTGTTTTAAGTATTACATTATAGCTGACCTGTGTAGGAATATGGAATAATTCAAATTCAAATTCAAATTCTAATAATTTTATTCAAAATGAGAATACATGATTCATTTTTTGAACGTCAAAAACACTACCACCGGTTCGCTAAAGTTAATGCCTCAGACCTGAGAAGAACCGGCGCAAGAAACTCAGCGGGCCTTTTTCTTTTTTTTAAATGGTCAATAATTTAACATTATTATATTCAAAATGCAACTTCTTCTTCTGAAATGGTATAATCATTATCAACTTTCAATTTAAAATTGTTGTCGCTCTTCTTAGTCTTTCCAGTCTCACAATTTATTACGTTCCATGTCATTTTAAATTTATCCACCGAATTTTTAATTTTATTTTTTATATGCATACATTTTGCCATGGAACATACTTTTTTTAATAATTTAGAATAGGTCCTAACAATAACATAGTCGTTAAATGATTTACTATGTTTATATGTTTTTTCACCATAAAGTTCATATAACCTTTGCCTACTCTTATGTATTCCCACAGTCGCCCAGTCATTAAATGACAAGAAACCCTCGGAGTTAATAGTTTTAGAAGTAAATATAGCTTTGAATTCATTATTTATAAGATTGAAAAAAATCCCAAATGACAAGTAGGGTTCGCTATTAATATTTTTTAAGTATTTAATTTGTGCTATGATATTACTTCTAAACTTTTGTACTCGACCAGTTGTCATCGGTATACACACAATTTTTTGTTTTTTATTAATTTTACTTTAACTTAAATAAAAAGAAGCCAACTGTCCGCAACGATCTGAACTTAACATATTAATTATAGATTTATCTTTGGGTACAGCTTTTGTAAAAATATTATCAATACATGTAGCTGTACAATAAGTAATTCGTGTCGGCTAAAAAATTCATTTTAAGAACTGGAACCGCTAGTGTAACTATATATTTTCAAAGAAATTGCAGATATTCCTAAAAATGTACGTATACTTTTTATTTTACTTTTACTTATTGTTTTATTTTTCGGATCATCTTGAGACTTTTAATGTGCGTACGTATAATAAATTTAATATACACGATGGTTGTAAACAACTAAAGAATACCTACCTACATAGTTACAATTTGAACCCATGATCAAATTGGTTTGAACAGTGGAATCAAGCTTGTTGTATGTTTACGGTTAGCTTCACACTGTATTCCGCATATTGCAGGATTAGCTAAGGGGTTCTGGCCTGGTACTAAGATCATCCCCATCCCATCCAGACATTGTACGTTAAGAAGCATTATCCAATGACAAACATTTTCTTGTCCTCTTAAGAGAACAATAAAAAGGAAATAAATATATATAATTTCTTCAAGCGAGAATCGAATCCACTAACGTCGATTTTAGAATCAAACACCTCCAGCTTGACTTGTCGAAATGATTTCTAATTTAGTATTCTTTATATTTAAACAAAAACACTGTTAATAAAACCAAAGATTAGGTCATCTTTCTCTTGGTTTCCCAAAAATTGTGTAAACGACATCGCTCACGAAAGTTAAAATGAAATTCTTACTTTTATGTCAAATATTTTTACTGCAAATTGATTGTTTAGTATGCAAAGGGCGTACACAAGTTTATTCCGAGCGCGTCTTTTAAATCTTCTCTTGATTAAAAGAATAATTTTTCAATATCCTTTCCAAAGTTTATGAAAATTTTTGTTGATGCATTAAGAAAATACGCGGTTTATATTCCATATTGGATTTACATATTTTTCTATTAAACTATCATTCGCCATTGTAGTGTAGTAGATCAAAGTAAGCGTGGTAGTTCTAGGTTGAATCTTGTTTTGTAAAATGAATCGTTTTTCGAGGCATTGTGCGTTGAGTGGTGGAACGCAAGGCCGCGCTTTGCCTAGTTTCTAGAACGAAAAAAATAGAAATAGAAAAATCTATCTTCACCGAGTGGGAATCGAACCCACAAACTGTCGCGTTCACACGTAGATGCCTCTGCGCCACGACAGTCCTCAATCGTTTTTATATCCTCGCTTTAGCGAGATAAGGCACAGTGTTCAAATCCGCTATGTCTCGATTTCACTCGGAAAACTGAAAAAAGAATGACTTGTTCTCTATACCTGCCTTCTTGTATGCGGCAGTTTAAAACTACAGAACAATTTTTAATTTTACACAATTTTTATTTTACCTTATATATACATACTACTTTAATAAAAATTTTTACTATCAAATTATATTCCAATAAAACACAAATATATAAGTACGTGTTTTCTTGATTGATTTCATTAGATTTAAATAAACTTTGAACTTTAGCAACTGGCTTTTATTATTCCAGTTTCATTGCTTGAAGGTTTCATATCTCTAAAGAAAAAACAGTATTCTCACTGATTCACATTGCATTTTGGTATTTGTCTGTCTGTTCGCGTTTGCATCTGTCATGACATTTGTTCTCAAAATTGCGCAAAGCCATCAACTCTACTTCCTAAGCCAACAAAGACTATATATAAGTCTTTGTTGGACGTCAAATTTTCAATATATTTAAAATAGGGTATAGGTATGGTATAATAGGGTATAGGTAGGTATAGGGTATTGTTTACCATACACAGCTCTTCCTTTCTCTTTAGTTATTTTCTTTTAAAAGAACGACGAAACCGCACTCAAAAACTACTATAACATATACATAAGTTAAGAAGGATAGGTGAAAATTCAAAACATATATATCTCTTTTCGAGCAATAATTTAAACTGCTCCAATTACACCAAAATCCTCCGTACCAAGTAGTACTTGCGGAAAATTAACATTCTGTATATAATTACACATATTACACCTTTAATTAAACCACCCCGCTCATATATTTTATTTTTGTTCCGACTTGATTCTTTTGTGAAATTAAATGGGGCTGAAGCGAAACGCTGCCTTCATTTATATTATCTTTGTTATGATCTCATTTTTATTCTTTTGCCACATTATTCGTTAGATTGTTTAATTTGACGTCAAAAGTAAGTGATCGATCACTCTTCTTTCCTAGAAGACACTGTAGCTTTTTATGAAAACATTGATAATAAGCGTGGCTCGGATTTAACGTTAAAAATAATTTAATATTAACGTTAATAAAAATATGTAGATATTGTGAAGAAAATATCAAAAAATAGACCGTTGTGGCGCAGCAAACTAGCGTCAGACTTTAAAAGTGATGGTTCTTGGTTCAGTTCTCTCCCACATGGAAATAAACTATTAGCATTTTTTTTATTTTGATAATAATATATAGTAATATAATTAAGGGGGCTACGAAGTTTAGTGTATTCTTGCTCGACAATTTATCGAAATTGGACAAAATAGATTTTAGTCCTAGATTACCTAGTTTACCTATTAATTTTTTAGTTTCGGTTTTTTTTAAGAGAATTTGTGTTATATTACTTTTTTAACTCGTCGCTTTAGTATGCTTGTCTGCTACAAATAGGCACGAAGTTCAGAGCAAAGAAAATGGAAATCCATTTACCTGAACTGAGAATCGAACCTACAAACAGACAATGCGCTTCTATACCACTTTGTGCTTATCTTTTATTAATTTTATTACATAAATGAATAAATAGTATATAATAAAAAGAATTACTAACTAACCATATTTGTGAAGTAAACAAATTTGATTTTATGCTGAGTTAACCTAAAATATTTGCTGTATAAGTAAACTTTCAGAATTAACCTCAAGTTTTGTAGTGTCTTCATTGGATTTATCTTTCTTGTAACTGTATAAAAACTATATTTGCATTGTAATTTCATTAAATGCTGGAAATTTGTGTATGAAAATAAGGAAAAATCTTTTAATACAAGTAAAAACAATAAATTCTCCATTTAACAAGTACAACTTTATCTAATAACTCTAGGTGGTATGCGATATGCCTAAAGCAGTTCAGATGAGTAGGGTTGTCAAAACTGTAAATTGTGTTTTGCATCAAAGGTTTGAAAAAAATTAAGTTAATGTTACCTTTTTCATTACATTTACATTTTTTCTTTGGATACATTTGTGTTTAAGTAAAAAAATAAAATTTTACATAAAAAGCTGCCAGGCTATATTTTATACAAAATAGCAAGAAAGCCGATTCCTTTATATTCATTTATCATCTTTAGTTAAATGTAATACCATTTATATATAGCTTGCTTTAAGGTGGAACTGTGCCTTTGATTGTACTTTTATGATCTTATTCTATCATATTAATATATAACACATAAAAATAATTCCAAAACGATTATTGGCACATATAAGATCGAGACGAAATAGAAATCGAAGAGTTTCCAGGATTCCTCCCCAGGATTCCTTTGGCTACCTTGTTTCGTTACAAGAGCGGGTGAGGAAGGAAAACATAAAGCTGGATAAATATAAATATGTCTACAAACACGTGCATTTATACTTTTCTTATTACTTTTCGTATTGTTATGAAAAAAAATATGAATATATTAAAATTAACTATAATAAGTTATTATATTTTTTAAATATCTATGTTACTATGGATTCTATTTCTGTCAGTGCCAGCCCTAACCGCGAATGGTTGTGATGAATGGAACACACGATGTTGACAGCTCAATTGAGAAGCTCTTACAGAAAATTCAGAACTGTTGGGCTCGCTTGAAATATGACTGAAGAAATTACATAGGTTTATAAAGTATTTTTATCCGTTTATCTTTATAATAGGATGAATGTTAAAAGAAGTGTTAGTTTGGTTAAAGTGGTAAGCCAATGCAAGGTTAGGCATATTGATTAATGTACAATAATTTCAAAAATATTTTTATTTTATTTAACATCATATATGTATTATTTTATTATTATATTTTATATATAACTAGCCTTCGGAGCGCAGCGGCACAACTTCTATCTAAGCCTGTTATCTTGCAAACGTTTGTGTTTTCGATTTCCCCTCAGTGAGGTTTTACCTTTTCCTCAATCTGAGAGTTTTCTTGAGTTCCACTATCTTAAATTTAGGCGGAAAACAAAGAAAATACTGTATTTAACCTAGATTATGCAGGATAAAGCGGAATCTAAAAAGGAATAACACATACAAGTAAATCCCTTTTAAAATCCAAATATCCTTGTCCAAAAATCCACGTGGCAAAATCTTATTACAATAATACGTGCTTTGCCTCTAAATGCATGTGGCTCAGTATTTTTATTAGGCAACGAAAACATACAATCAATTCAATTTTGTATGCAATGAGGGTATCCTTTCGGTTATTTTCACCTATGAAATCTGCAGCCACTCAAAAGGTCTTCCAGTAAGATAATTTTATTTAGGCAAGCATTCAGTTTTCTATTCATTTTATTCGCATTCATATTTGAAATTGTAGAGCTTTTGGGACGTGGGCAATTTGCATTGCATTGCGTTTATAATGGGTTCGATTCGCTTATAAGGGGTTGTTCATATTCAAAACACGACGGAGGGTAAAATTAAATTATATTCGTATGTTTTCTTACTAATAATAGGTTCTTAGTAGACAAAATATATGCTTATTTTAATAATATTACAAAAAAATATAAATTATTTTTGTGTGATGATAAAGTAATAAGGATCGTGGAGACGCAGAGACGACGGAGTAGCGTCTACTTGTAAAAACTATGTGCGGATTCGATTCCAACTCGATGATTTTTTTTTTAAATTTGTCAATATCGCCTTTTGTTATTCAATTTATTTTTCGCCTTATTATTCATTCTTTGTTATGTATACTGTAGTGTTTGTATCTATACAGTAGATATAATACACTGTCTCACGTACCACACTGGAGGGGGTAGATGTGACTGTTGTTCAGTCGTGTTGCAAACAAGGTACGAAACGGACGTGCGCCTGCGCTCCAGGTGTGGTAGTAGTGAGCCAGTGTCTATAATAGTTATCCTTGAGGGACAGGAGGGTCCTACATATGGCGACGAGGAAAAGGTCAGTAAAAAAAAAAAAAAAATAATAAAAAAAAATTGTAAGTATATATGTGGTTTAAGAATTTTATTTTTTCTCGTAAAAAAACATACAATGTTCACTTAAATGAGATATTTTACATAATAATTTAAACGACAATTTAGTATATACATTACTAAAATAAAATAGATGACATAAAATTAGTGTTTCCGAAGTTACTTCTATAAAATTACGTACATGAAATTACAACGCATTATAATTTAAAAAAAATGCTTATACGAAGTAAATATTGTTGATGACTCATTGCATCGGAATGCAGAATAATATCGTTGTTATTACATTGTTAAGAATTAATTGTTTATTTAGTGTGCATTAATTTTATATCTTCGTGCTTTCGTATTAAGCTAGTTTTACAACTACCCGCGATATTGAATTTATTTAGGAAAATCTAAAGAGAATTCAAATGTTTAAAAATCGTTCGAACGTTCATAAAAAACTACCTACGTATCGGTTTATCTATTTAATTTGATATAAATAGAATATGTATGTGTGTATGTATGTATATGTGTGAATATATATTTAGACGTAGTGGTTTGGGATTTCCATTAAATTGGAGGTGGTAAATTGTTTCATTAAATTGAAAAAAAAAACAAAATGAAATTTATTACATTGAATTTAGGTTGCTTCGGACTTCTTTTAAATAAGAAGTAATGTAAATAAAAGTGACTTTCATTAAATTGAAGGTAAATTATTTATTATGTTGGACAAATGTCTTCGGACTTCTTTTAAATAAGAAGTAATGTAAATAAAAGTGACTTTCATTAAATTGAAGGTAAATTATTTATTATGTTGGACAAATGTCTTCGGACTTCTTTTAAATAAGAAGTAATGTAAATAAAAGTGACTTTCATTAAATTGAAGGTAAATTATTTATTATGTTGGACAAATGTCTTCGGACTTCTTTTAAATAAGAAGTAATGTAAATAAAAGTGACTTTCATTAAATTGAAGGTATATTATTAATTGCATTGAACAAAATGTCCTCGGACTTCTTTTAAATAAGAAGTGACTTTCATTAAATTGAAGGTAATATTACTTATCACACTGAACAGAGTGTGCCTCGGACTTCTTTTAAATAAGAGGTATTACGAAAAATAAAACGACTTTCATTAAATTGAAGGTACTTCAGACTTCTACTTGATTGTACATTTTCAGGTCGCCTCAAATAAACCCATAATGGCAAATCAACTTCCGCCACCCGAAAAATTGGATCTCGAAGGCGACAGCACATCGGTCGGTTTGAAATGGGAGAAATGGAAGCGATCATTACGTATATATTTGGAAGCAGCTGATATTACGACATCTGCTAAAAAGAGAGCCACATTACTGGTACTGGGAGGAGCGCCACTGCGAGATTTATTATAATTTACCAGGGGCAAGCGCTGAATCTGGAGAGAATGTTGATGTCTTTGAAATAGCCATTAAAAAACTTAATGAATACTTCTTGCCAAAACAAAATAAAATATATGAACGTCACATCTTTCGTTTAATCAAACAAGACCCTGGCGAAAGTTTTGAAAAGTTCCTAGTAAAACTTAGAAACCAGGCAGTAAAATGCAAATTTGACAAGCCAGATGAGCATATTATAGATCAAATTATTGAGAAATGCCTCTCATCAGAATTAAGGAAAAAAATGTTAACAATGGGTGATGAAATAACGTTAGATAAAGTAATTACAGTAGCAAATACGCTAGAAATTGTAAATTACCAATTAGAAAGCTATGAACAAAAAGAAAAGGAAAAGATAAATGAAGTAAACGCAATTAGGAGTACAAGCAAAGAAAAATCAAGATCAGAGCCACAAGGTAAACAAGATAACGATAGACCCATGAAATGTACAAGATGTGGAACAACAACTTATCTATCTCAAAGATTTTCGTGCCCTGCAAGGGACAAAAAGTGTAATGGCTGTGGAAAATTGGGTCATTTTCAAAGATGCTGTAGGACAAGAAAAAGAAAATTTGTAGAAAATTCATTAAAATCTTAAAGGAACTCTTTAGTCGTCTGGGCTATCCAAAATCTATAACTGCGGATAATGGCCGACAGTTTGTGAGTGAAGAATTTAAAACTTTTTGTGAAGGTTGTAACATTAAACTTTTTAGAACTATTCCATATTGGCCGCAAATGAATGGGGAGGTCGAGCGACAAAATAGAGATATTGTAAAGCGCCTTAGAATAAGTGCAAGTGAAAAATCAGATATGAGAGAAGCATTGTATGAATATCTTATGATGTATAATTCTACTCCTCACTCAGTAACCGGGAAAACACCCTCAGAACTTTTCTTTAAAAGAAGGAATAGGGATAAGATACCGATGTTGCAAGATATTGATAAAGACATTGATATGGAAGTAAGAGATCGGGATAAAGCACAAAAAGAAAAAGGGAAAGAATACGGAGATAGGAAAAGGAGAGCCGAATATCCAGAATTAATAGAAGGCGATAAGGTTTACGTTAAAGAAGTAGAAAAGACAAACAAACTTGCAAGTACATTTAACCCTACACCTCATGTAGTCGAAAAAGCTACATGTGGTGACGTTACAGTTAGAAACGAGGAAACAGGACAAATATTACGAAGGAATGTCATACATCTAAAACGAATAGAAGGAGAATGGAAATCTATCCAAGATGATAATCTAACTGAAGGCACTAAAAATCAATGAATAAACTAACATGATTGGGAATAATTAATTTATAAAAAATATATACGAAATGTAATTTTGAGTTATAATTAGATTTGTTAAAAAGGAAGGGATGTAGTGTTTGTATCTATACAGTAGATATAATACACTGTCTCACGTACCACACTGGAGGGGGTAGATGTGACTGTTGTTCAGTCGTGTTGCAAACAAGGTACGAAACGGACGTGCGCCTGCGCTCCAGGTGTGGTAGTAGTGAGCCAGTGTCTATAATAGTTATCCTTGAGGGACAGGAGGGTCCTACATATACCATAATAAACTATACCATAATATTTTATAAGGTTCTTCACCTATTGCCCTACACCTGAGTAAGTGAAGAAGATTTATTATTTTACTTCGATTTTCTTTGCTCTGGCAACTAGGCATACGCGGCGTTGGGTTCCGGCACTCAACACGGAATGCCTCGAAAGAAGGCGAAAGCGGAGAACAGAATGTCTTAACATTAGGTTTCCACGATTCCTATGGTTCCTTCTGCCTACAGTGCTACAAGACGGATAAAACGTGATACTATGCATTACTAATAAAGAGGACCGTCGTGGCGCAGAGGTGCAACATGTGCCTGTAACGCGACGGTTACTGGGTTCGATCCCCAGTTGGAGAAGATGGATTTTTCTATTTCCATTTTCTTCGCTCTGGCATCTAAGGCAAAGCGCGGCGTTGAGTTCCGCCACTCAACACGCAATGCCTCGAAAACGGCGGAAAGTGGGGACGGAGTAAGCAGGGACTAAGTAACGGAGTGTCTTAACATTAGGTTCTTATGGTTCCTGCAGTTCCCTCTGCCTACCCTGCCATGTGCGGGATAAAGCGTGAAGCTACAAAAAAAAAAACTAATAAAATCCTGTAGTACTAAGCAGTTCTTGTTAGCGAACAACAATCATTTAAAGCAAGGTCTAGAAAGTACAAACGAAGTTGTGTGTAGTAGTTTATAACATTATATATTAATAATGTAAGTACCTATATAATGTGATGTAGTTTAGTATATAGTTAAAAAAGAATAATATTACAAAAAATAAAATTCATAGATTTTTCAAAATAATACTTACACCTTAAACTTCTTTGCATATTTGTGTTTATTGTAAATTAAAATATGATGAATTGTAGATACTTATATTATGATAAAATATTATCTTAAAATAATTGTTGATAACAAATTGAACTCAATATTTTATTATACGGCGGGGACGGAGTAAACAGGGACTAAGTAACGGAGTGTCTTAACACTAGGTTTGTAAGGTTCCTGCAGTTCCCTCTGCCTACCCTGCCATGTACAGGATAAAGCGTGAAGCTAAAAAAAAATTTTATTTTTCCAACAAGTCCAAAGTGTCATCTAAATATACTGAAGTATATTGATGCAGACTTTCATATGCAAAATCTATTCATATTCCAGAAAGATAGAAAACTGCTACTGACTAAGCTTTAGCCTAACAAAACAGTGACACTTTCGCGCTTTGTAAGAAATAGTATGCAAACTTTGAAAGCTACGTTGAGAAGTTCATCAAACATCTGAGGCATGGTAAGGAGAACCAAACAAGAACAAACACACATAAGAATACATTAGCTTCACGTCGAAAGCTCTGAATAGGTCATGTACACCACTCTTGCAGTCTGAGCGCTGGTACACGGGACAAGTTACAAGAGATATTGCTTCTAAAGTTACACGCAATTGGTTCCTTTTGTTATTAAACTTGGGTATATTAAACTTTTATATTAACCTTAATTATGTTTACTTAATGTATTAAATTATCAAATTATACATTTCTTATTAGTACTATTTTCCTTTGGTCTATAATTTGGGCTAGAAGTAGTAAGGTGGACTAAATGTATTACATTTTAGTTTAAAGATTCCTTCGATTGGAGGTTTGTTTCCCCACTCCACTGTGTGGGGGAAATTACTAAATTATCCACTTTTATTAATAATACTGACTTATTACAAGGAGAAAAACAATTTATCACTATTGAAATGATGTTAACTTTACGCGTAGTACGAAGGATAGTTCGGGAGCAAAGTGTTCTGACCCTAAATTCACTTTTCCTACCACGTAATCTGCATATTCATAAGCAAAGCATATTAATAAAAAAGTGCGTTTAGAGAGAACAGTGTATATTTTTTTTCCTATTTAGGGTAACTGGTGGTATAGATTACTAGACTGCGGTAACATAAAATCTATATCCATTGAATTGACCGACACTCCATTGCACACTATGCAAGGTTATTTTTAAGGTGTTTAGTGACGGAACTCAACGCCGCGTTTTGCCTAGTTACCAGAGCGGAAAAAATGGAAACGAAAAAATCCATCTCCTTCGAGTGGATTCCCACTCGACCCCATAAACAATCGTGTTTACAGGTAGACTGTGCGTGTGTGTGCCTCTGCGCCTAAACGTTCCTCAATATTGCCAGAGCAAGAAAATGAATATTATTTATACCGTTAAGTAGTGGTGTAATTACTTAGCCTAATTACATTACAAAATCGCCTCAGCTTATAAATTGGCCTGTTACATTTTGATAACGATAGTAGCGAGCCTTCAGCGTTGCCGTCTAACCACCTGAGTACAGGCCGCACGGCAAGCACTCCGACGCGTTTTGAGTATGTTTTTATGCTTAACTTTTGTGTGATTTTAATAACAAACGTGTTGGTAATTTTAAAATATGTAAACGCAAAACTATTGAGACTATAGTAATAGTGTCCTCAGGTTTCAATTTTCTTCCACAATTTTGATTACATTTATGACCATTCCATTATATTGGAGTCGCTGGGTTTGTATAGAACATATTATTAATACAACATAGTATATAACAGTCGCTGCATATTTCTACGCACGCATAAATCATTCAAATTGCACGACAGATTTTGATGCGGTTTATTTTAAACACTCACGTACAATGATTTAAATGAAAAGGATCATTTATATGTAGAAAATGTAAAATATAGTTAAGAAAATGCTCCTTGTTAAAGTTTATGTATGTCCACTATTTAAGTAAATTATCTTCGTTTACCTCAATATATCTAGAAGGAATCCATCTAAACAAAAAGCACTATTAATATCCATATAACCGTAAATGCATTATTTATTATACAATTATAAAAGTAAAATAAATATTAATAATAATAATTCCAAAAATAAAAGTTTTTAATAATATATTATTATAATATATATTTGAGGACCGTCGTGGCGCAGAGGCGTAACGTCTGCCTGTAACGCGACGGTTTCTGGGTTCGATTCACAGTTGGGAAAGATGGATTTTTTATTTCCATTTTCTTCGCTCTGGCCACCTAGGCAAAGCGCGACGTTGAGTTCCGCCACTTAACACGCTATGCCTCGAAAAAAGGCGGAAAGCGGGGACGGAAAAAGTAGGGACTAAGCAACGGAGTGTCTTAACACTAGGTTCCAATAGTTCCTGCAGTTCCCTGTGCCTACCCTGCTATGTGCAGGATAAAGCGTGAAGCTAAAAAAATAATATCGATGTATGGAGAACATGTATGAAGGGGTTAATGACGGTGGACAAGGAGAAAGAGGTATGCAGAGACCGCAGCGTTTGGCGCTCCGTTCTCTCTGATTACTTCAGTGATAGAGTTTGAAGATATATTATAAGTATATAATATCGATGACTATTATTATAAATTATAATAAACTAAATATTAATAATAATAGCAAAAATAAACATTTTTACAATATACAATTCGAAACGTATGCAGACTCGTCTATGTGGTAACTACTAAGTAACGAGGCAAAACAAATAGAACTAATCTACCAAATACAGAAGCTTAAATTAATACCACTTGAGAGTCTCTGAAATACAGCTTATTACAATGCTAATGGAGCTTTATGTTTGGTTTTAGTTAAAATTTGTATAGAATTTAGAATTAATTTTGTTTTTATGTTATATATATATTTTTTATTTATTTAATCTGTATATTAAAAGCATATTATAATATTATTAGACTCTTGTCATACTACTTTTATTTACACGTGTTGTCATGGAAATTTACTTGAGGTAAATTAAAAAATCTAGTGTCAAGACACTTCGTTTTTTATTTTCTACTCAAATAGTTCGTGTTTTAGTACTAAGTGTTAAGTCACTTCGTCCCCCATTTACCGCCCTTCGAGGCGCTTTAATTTTCACCTTTATTGATTGACGGAACTCAATGACGCGCTTGCCTTGTTGACAAATGAAAGAAAATAGAAATAGAAAAATCCATCTTTCGATAGGAAATACCTAGAAACCGTAGCGTTTACAAGCAGACTCTGCGCCTCTGCTTCATGACGGTCTCCTTAAGTCCTATTATTATATAATTATATATATCCAGTTAACATATGTTTAACATGTATACAATTAGCTTCTACTGTACGTTGCAATATGCTCATATAAAAGAAACAAAATAGATATAGTAGAACAGAAAAATAGCTTAAGTTTGTGTGTATTCAGTTTTCAGGCTAGTTTTAGATTACAATAAGTAGCTAACTATTATTTTAATACGTAAAAGTGAGTCAAAATTTTTATTAAGTATTTGTAGTACAATATACATTTCAAAATAAATATTTTCCACCTTACAAGCAACACTTGTAAAACAATAACACATAGACTTTTCCAGTATTTTATTCTTCAACGCATTTTCAAACTCAACGTGGCTCTAGACGTCGT
Source organism: Dione vanillae (assembly GCA_037178615.1). Taxonomy (NCBI): domain Eukaryota; kingdom Metazoa; phylum Arthropoda; class Insecta; order Lepidoptera; family Nymphalidae; genus Dione; species Dione vanillae. Next base: position 728,527 of record JAZFAU010000298.1, on the reverse strand, counting down.
TTAGAAAGCGCGAGGCTGCTCAAAACATAGGTAGGTTAATCAAGTTAAGATAATAACTTGATTAAACTATCTATCTATACATAAAAATATTTGAGAATATTTTAAGTAAAAAAGTTTGTTTGACTGTTTAAATGTTATTTATTATACTTAAGTAAATCTGTGTATACGTAGTGTTTTATTCCTCCATACAATTCTTGGCGTAACACAAAGTCAACTGATGAATGTTCTACATTTATATTTTATTATACATATAATATCAAAATTCTGAATCAAAAAATGAGGACCGTCGTGGCTCAGAGGAGTAAGCGTCTGCCTGCAAACGCGACGGTTTTGGGTTCGATTCCCACTCGGAGAAGATGGATTTTTATATTTCCATTTTTTTCGCTCTGGCAACTAGGCAAAGCACGGCGTGGAGTTCCGCAACCCAACACGCAATGCCTCGAAAAAGGCGTAAAGCAGGGACGGAGAAAGCAGGGACTAAGCAACGGAGTGTCTTAACACTTGGTACATATGGTTCCTCTGCAGTTCTCTCTGCCTACCCTGCCACGTGCGGGATACAGCGTGAAGCGTTTAAATTGTTTTATTTAAAATGTATAAAAAATCACAAATAACAAAGATATCAATAATATCTTATCTAGAGCTAGAAATCTTTTATAAAAGAGGATAATCTTAGATGATAAAGACTATAAAAGCAATAAAATAGTGTAAAACGTGGCAGTTATATGAAGATAACTGTGTTATTAGAAAAAACTACACCAAAGTATTATTTTTTAGTGATTTATCTCATTTACTACAATTACGTGTAATATTTGCCCAAATACGTTCTAAACATATGGTCTACGTGAGTTTCGATGTTTTTATTTAAAAACTGACCTGTAACTACATATGTTTATAAAAATATAGTATACATATGAGATATAAAGCGTAAAGTTCAAAAAAAATATCTTAAAAAGATTTAGAGACACAAAAAGGTTAAACAGTGCGGTCATTTTAATATTTTAACATTTCCAAGAAAGTCTAAGCTTTAGTAAAGTCGTTTTAATAAAATATAAACTTTGCTGTACATTGTATTGAGTTTGAGACGAGCTCTGAGCTCTACTTTTGACAAGATGAGTACATATTAGGTTGACATAAAACTTCTGTAATAATAGTATGTTTTAAGATGAATAAAATAATTTTTAAGGTTCTATTTAAAAAAAGAGTTTCTAATTGATTATTTTTTTACTAGTAAACTTCTCTACTATATAAAAAAGGTATACAAGACAATCACTTAAGTGGGGATCGTTTTCGTGCATCAAGGGTTCTGTACCAATTTCATGATTGTAATTTAATAATTTCAAATAAACAGATATATACTTGTATTGACTTCATTCACAAATAGACACATAAGCTACTAAATTTTGAAAAACAATGGATGGCCCAATTGTAACATCTTTTTAATCGTTTCAATGTAACCCAATGTAATTTTGTGTCAGAATTTATAGAATTTTACGGTGAAGTGATTTTTTTTCAACTGGCACGTTCCAAACGCCATAAATAATGAGAAGAAGACAAATATTACGCATTTATAATATGTCATATGTAACACAGACATCTCATTGTAGTTTGATAACAAGCAAAGTCGCAGGTAAAAAGTTGTTGAAATAGTACGTTTCAATTTAGTATCCAATATTTTACATTGTCGAATTCTGTCAGAAGAAAAGCCGCAATTCAATACACAATTAGTGGTATCGCTAGGACCGCTTAGGGCATACGCCCTATATATACATATACATTGATATTTTTTATGGACTATACAAAATATCAAGAAAAGAAATGATATACACGATTATTTATATATTTTTTTTATTTTCTCAATAGAATTCTAATAAATTAGTCTAATGCTTGAATTTATTTAGTTTCTTTAGATAATCAATCATTTATTATGTACCCCACATAGCTCCTAGTTGTTTTTTTAATAATTTAGATAGAATAAATGATAACGTTTTTACGTACTATACTATTATACTTTCCAGTGAGATTCAAATTCACAATCACTGTTTACAAAGTCGTTTACAGTAAAAGGCAATAAAAGCATTTACAAAATAATAACTTTAACTATATCATATTGGTAAATACAGTGTATCTTGCATATTGCAGTTTGAGCAAAGAGGCTGAGGTGTCAGAGGCATTGTATGTTGAGTAGTGGTACTTAAAACCAAACTTTTTCCTTATTATCTGAAAATTTTAATAATTCAATTATTCCCCGAGTAGACATCGAACTTACAAGCCGTCACGTTAACAGGTCGGTCGGTTAATAAATAATTTCTCTGATAAGCATTATTATTTAAGAGTAAGAATGTCCGAAAATCCCATTCTTACGTTTCCTTTCCACATTTCCATAATCCCCAAAAGAACGTGCATGCATTGTTTGGTGATAAAATAACGTGAAATTAAAATAATTTTATTTTATTTAATTTATGATATATAGATATCGGAGAAAGTAGGGACTAAACAACGGAGTGTCTTAACACTAGGTTCCTATGGTCCCTGCAGTTCCCTCTGCCTACCCTGCCATATGCAGGATAAAGCGTGAAGCTATAAATATCCACAGAGATTTATAAATCGTAGATCAAAGTCAAATACATTACTATTACTATCTTACACAAACAAATCTAACAGTGAAATAACCAGAAATGTTAGCAGAATCTTTTTTTTCCAGTGCCTGGCACTGGTTGCTACCATTCATTTTAATTAACTATGTTATGAGCATCATTTTTCTGTCATGAATAGCAAGAATTATACAATATTGGCATCGTAATGAGTATTTCATTTTCATAACCAAATATATTGTGCAAAATAAAATCGTTATAATTTATTTATTTTTTAATTTATTGATATTTTTTCATATGACAACATTCATTCTAGTATATTTTTCTTTGTTATTTTCGTGCCAACTTCTCGTGGACTTTTTTATTATAAACTTGCTGTTTACAACAAAATAAAAAATAAAAAAATTTTCTACTCTCCGTAATTTGGGTTAAAAGTGTAGAACAAAGTGCCTAAAACTAGTCTCTTGCCCTGTTATGGTGCAATATATATTACCTATGGTTATTTTTGTGAAACATCATATATAGTATATTTTGAATGAACTCAAATTATAGCGAAAATCATAGACAATTTTCAGTCAAAAATAAAAGCCATACATAAATATTCCATTTGAATGAATCAAAATCTTATTGTTATATCGGTCTTGAATTATAAGTAGCCCGAAAATAGTTGCCAAAATTCACGTTATATGACAATTACTTACATACGAGTATGTCCCAGACAAGGTCATGTTACAAAATATGCTTTATAGTAGTCAAGATTTTACTTAATTTTATACAATATATTAAAAATCTAATCTTACAAAATTAACTGACGTCGTGGCGCCGTACAGCGGTTTAACTGTATCACGTATACTATTGTGTGTTCTATTCCTACTCAGGGAGTATGCTATATTTTCAATTCCTCTTTTTTTATTAACGCATATACGCATGTATGCAAGTCTATGTGTATATGTAGTTTTCTACATATGTATGTTTGTTGTTGCTATTCCTAATATAAAGAAACAGTCGTATATATTCTATCCTCAGTGTGGATTAACACTTTAAAATCATAAATATACAGTCATATATATTTGTAAATGTAATCAATATGTAGTTAGAATATTTAGTTACAATATTTTCAGTTCTATACTGAAAATCGCATCGTATGCATCGCTACCCCATGTATGGAGATAGCACAAATAAGACTAGTATTATAGAATGATAATTATTATTAATCAATATAAATTGCCATACTGACATGAATAAATATTGTATCTTGTAATCTAATGTCAATTCAATCCAATTCCAATATAAATGCATACTCAATTTTCAATTTACTTAATAAAAATTACTCAACGTTTTCCTTTATACATAGATATTCGTTCAAAAGTGCACCAGAAGCGCTGCAAAGAAAAGTACCATTAAAATAAATTATTTTTTTTACAAACAATTCCAGTTCAAAAGCTGTATAAGCTTTATGCAATATCTATAGAAAAAGCAAGGTAAATGATGAAATATTCGCGAATCATATTCAAAACTTTTTATTGTGAGATTGACATTATTATTAACTTTCGTAATTTTTGTTTAAATATTTTAAAACAGTCAATATGAAACTCGAGAATAAAATTTAGGCTTAGTTAAAAAACCTAGCCCTGTAGAAACAAAAGTTTAACTGTAATATCTGAACAGAAAAATGTATCTAAACGACGAAGGGCAATGAAAATTTTGCCTCTCTCGAGTAGAGATCGAACCTATAAAAACTTCTTTCACAGTCTGACATCCAAAGGTTGCCTGGAAGTGACAGCTTTAAGCAATAAGGCCATCTTGTTATACTTTTGTTCTTTTTTTAACGCTTATGTATTGTATGTATTTCTGTAATACCAATAGGGCTTTTGGAAAGCAGTAGGTTCTGTCATTTGGGATTTTTATTCTTCTCTGGATGGATTTAATGCCACCTTAAGATTTATCAATCAACTAACAATATCCTTAATTAAAATGAAAAATAAAGATTGAAGTAATAATTAGACTTCTCTGCTTTCTTTACTATACAGAGAGAAAGTCATGCATTTTTTTTATATTCTTCTTAATAATGTGATTCTGAACCTATATAAAAGATTCAACGGCAGCTATGTTTCAAAAGATTTTATTGCCGTGTATAAGCTGTCACGCTCTATACAAAAGGAATCTTCTGCTATTACTGCAGCGTATATTGAGAAATTTTTCGTTTAAGTCGACGCTCGCAATTTTTGTCAGGCATAAGTTTTGAGCATCTGCTTTTGAACAGTTTGATACTCTATTGTTATGTGATGTGATGAACCTGATTATTTCGTTTTTAAATGTAAGCTTTGTGCACTAACAAACTGCTTTGGTAATTACTAATAGTTTTTTGCTTAGGTTTCATTGAAAGATTTGTATCTTAGAATGAGAAGCTTCTCACGACTGTATTCCAAACTGGTTCGAGTATAGAATTATCTTTTTTAGCTTCACGCTTTATCCCGCATGGCAGGGTAGGCAGAGGGAACACGGGGAACCTATTGTTAAGACCCGCAGTATAGATTTATACACTATTATTTCGTCTTTAGTAGTATTAAAGATAGCTGATATTAAGATAGGTTAGCACCTTATTGAATTTTTGGAGCCAAGTTCATTTCTAACTGTTTGCGAGTTTGATCGTTCCAGACACTAGTGACTTTGATGCCCACTAGCCCTCTTTATCCTTATTCTGGTATAACAACATTTTGAAATCCGCCATAGAAAATATAGTGTCTCGAATTAGGGTGAAAATTGGAGAACGTTGTGCTTTCAAAAAACTTTTTCCTTAACACTTATCGAATCCTATCTGCGTAAAACGTATTTTTTTTATTTTAAACACAAAGAAATATCACCAAGAACGTAATTCCAACCGACCAATCAAGCAACGAACGTAACACAATATATGAATCACAATACGGTTATAAATATAATATGGCATTCCAATTACTTAACATCAAAACCAAAGCGTACAAGAGATAAATTCAAACAATACTGTAACTAGTATCGACATCAATATTAAATTCCAACGAACAGCTTACGACATAGTTGCAATATTATTCACTTGCATCATAACCCGATTCTATGAAGCTTAGAGTCGTAGCAATAAAAAAAATTGTATTTCCTCCACTGACTGTAATGGGCAAAGTTGTATTAAGTTTTGACTTCGCTATACCGAATTTATAAGAAGTGAAGTTTGTTTTTATTAGTTTGTTAGGATTCGTAAAATGGCGTTCAGCAGAATAAATATTGGAAAAATGGTGTACAACGTTTATAAAGTAATTGGATGGTACAACTTGAACTTTTTGTGTCACTATGTTTCAGTTTTATATTTAGTGGCTAATCCCTCTGTTCTTTTTCCGATTGTCAAGTTCTAGAAGTATCTATTACATTGCCTGAGACAAAATTTTTAAAAAATTCTCATTTCATAACGTTTCCAATTTGTTTTTTAAGTTTTAAATGATTTAAATAAAAAATATCATAAACAAGTAAAGGAACAAGAGTAAAAAATGCTGTAGAAAATATTTACTTAAAAATTAGAACAAAGTTTTAGTCAATTTATTATTTGTAGCATCTATTTCGTGTAGTAGTTTTTTTTTTCATCTAACTTCCATTTAAATTCTAGACATAAAGGTCACGTAAACTATTTCTCACGTTTTTACTACGCCTCAGCTTTTCGTTCGCTTGTTAACCTGTCAAGTACATCTTAAGTCATAATATACGTGTTATTTGTGAATGTAAAGGCATTTTTTTCGAGTGACCTAGATTTATATGGTTAGTTTTTTTTTAGGTTTATTTTTTTATTTGGACTATATTTTTAAGATTAAGTAGGAAATAATATAAAACCTTTATCCAGAATCTTCTAATTTAGATTAAAGTTTTGAAGCTAATAAAGTGATTTGGAAAAAAAAATATTTTAATTACTGACGTAACTAGTTACATTGTAAATTTTTTACTATATTATATATGTTATATATATATATATATATATATATATATATATATATATATATATATATATATATATATATATATATATATATATATATATATATATATATATATATATATATATATATGTATTCCATAAAACGTTAATAATGAAAACGAAATATCACAAAAACATTCGTTTGGTAATAATTTTCCCTCTTTGAGTGTGTGAGTGAAAAATTGTCACATAAAGAAACTCTTTTTACATTGACCAGTCCATTATTTACCAATTAAAGAATTTGGTCAGGATCTAGACACACCCACGCTACTAAACCTTAATACATCTTTTAACTTTAGTTAAATGTCAACGTATCTTAGACTTCTCCTGTAACTTTTCCCTTTGGACCTAACTTTTCTAACTTACCTAACTTCATCTGGCTTCTGATGTACTTAACTTACTTGCTTAGTCAAAAGCCACTTGATATTGATCTGAAAACTTGATTATCGAGTACATATATAAAAGTTGCTTTTATGCTTCTAAAGACGGTTCTTGTACAAAAGAATCGTGAAGATTTACAAAGACTATATAAGATAAAGATAAAGTAAAAGTAAAGGTAGGAAAGACAGGAGATGACTTTCTGGAATACAGTATCGAGTGGGTTCATGTAAACAGCATAATGTCTTTTAGGGCAAGCATCTAAGGGCCCAGACAGTGGCAGATGTCATAGTAAATAAGATTGTGTAAAAATATATACACTTATGTACAACAATTGGAGATCTGAAGAAATAAAAAAATGAAGAAGAATAAGAATATACGTACACAAATTTGCCGAGATATTTTTTAAATCTACTCGCCCCACCATAGAATCTACGTAGAAATGCCATTTAAACCAATTTCTGGTAATCAAGTAAATATATACGTAAAACCTAATAATGTATAGAAAGGATAGCAGTCTTATCCTAATCACATGCCTACCCTTTTCAGGGCTGTCGCCTATAACATAATGGGTGACACGAGACACTTAAATTGGTAAAACTTTTCTTTATGGGTTCAGAACTGCTTACAAATTACAGTTACATTTTATTTTTAGTAGATTTGTTTACAACGTTAAAGTACACTATTTAAAAAAAAATGATTTGGAAATTATTTTTGCCGTTAGATAGTCCATTTATAGAGGAAGGCTACAGGCTAAAGCAGGGAACGGAGTGTTTTAACACTCACTGGGTTCCTATGTTTCCTGTGAACAATATATAAGATAAAGCTTGAAGCTAAAAAAATTAACGAAATTTTGAATGTTGCCATGTGACAAAATAAGATTACTGATAGATGGAGATTACTGATGATTAAAATTATATTCGAGGCATTGCGTGTTGAGTGGCGGAACTCAACGTCGCGCTTTGCCTAGTTTGCCAGAGGAAAAAAATGGAAATAGAAAAATCCATCTTTTCCGACTGGGGATCCAACCCATATTATAATACCACATTACTGCAATTAGATTAGTGATAAAATGAAAAAAAGAGGATACAATCAAAAGCTAAATTCTGGATATTATATATATATATATATATATATTATATATAATATATATATATAACGTTAATAATGAAAACGAAATATCACCAAAACATACGTTTGGTAATAATTTTCCCTTTTTGAGTGTGTGTAATTTTTTGTTATTTTTGAATTGTGCTTTCAAAATTAGAATGAAGAAATAAAAAAGAAGGAGTTTTTGTTTGAGTGGTAGAACACAATTTTGGTAGAAATAAATATTTATTTTCCAGGTATAAAAAATGTATTAAATAACGAATATAATAAACAACATATATTTTTTTGATTTTGATAATAACTTAACCAAAATTGCTTTCTAAATTAAAAACAAAGTCAATGCATAATAATGAAGCTATGCAAATGCAATCTACTACAAACATTGATCAGAATTTAGCTTTTGATTGTATCCTCTTTTTTTCATTTTATCACTAATCTAATTGCAGTAATGTGGTATTATAATATAGGTTGGATCCCCAGTCGGAGAAGATGGATTTTTCTATTTCCATTTTCTTCCTCTGGCAAACTAGGCAAAGCGCGGCGTTGAGTTCCGCCACTCAACACGCAATGCCTCGAATATAGTTTTAATCATCAGTAATCTCCATCTATCAGTAATCTTATTTTGTCACATGGCAACATTCAAAATTTCGTTAATTTTTTTAGCTTCAAGCTTTATCTTATATATTGTTCACAGGAAACATAGGAACCCAGTGAGTGTTAAAACACTCCGTTCCCTGCTTTAGCCTGTATCCTTCCTCTATAAATGGACTATCTAACGGCAAAAATAATTTCCAAATCATTTTTTTTTTAAATAGTGTACTTTAACGTTGTAAACAAATCTACTAAAAATAAAATGTAACTGTAATTTGTAAGCAGTTCTGAACCCATAAAGAAAAGTTTTACCAATTTAAGTGTCTCATGTCACCCATTATGTTATAGGCGACAGCCCTGAAAAGGGTAGGCATGTGATTAGGATAAGACTGCTATCCTTTCTATACATTATTAGGTTTTACGTATATATTTACTTGATTACCAGAAATTGGTTTAAATGGCATTTCTACGTAGATTCTATGGTGGGGCGAGTAGATTTAAAAAATATCTCGGCAAATTTGTGTACGTATATTCTTATTCTTCTTCATTTTTTTATTCCTTCAGATATCCAATTGTTGTACATAAGTGTATATATTTTTACACAATCTTATTTACTATGACATCTGCCACTGTCTGGGCCCTTAGATGCTTGCCCTAAAAGACATTATGCTGTTTACATGAACCCACTCGATACTGTATTCCAGAAAGTCATCTCCTGTCTTTCTTACCTTTACTTTTACTCTGTACTTTATCTTTATCTTATATAGTCTTTGTAAATCGTGAATCTTTTGTACAAGAACCGTCTTTAGAAGCATAAAAGCAACTTTTATATATGTACTCGATAATCAAGTTTTCAGATCAATATCAAGTGGCTTTTGACTAAGCAAGTATGTTAAGTACATCAGAAGCCAGATGAAGTTAGGTAAGTTAGAAAAAGTTAGTTCCAAAGGGAAAAGTTACAGGAGAAGTCTAAGACACGTTGATATTTAACTAAAGTTAAAAGATGTATTAAGGTCTAGTAGCGTGGGTGTGTCTAGATCCTGACCAAATTCTTTAATTGGTAAATAATGGACTGGTCAATGTAAAAAGAGTTTCTTTATGTGACAATTTTTACTTTTGAAACAATATTATATATTTAGAAGAGAATAAAAATTTTTAAAAACAAAAAATTACGCACATTCAAAGAGGGAAAATTATTACCAAACGAATGTTTTTGTGATATTTCGTTTTCATTATTAACGTTTTATGGAATACATATATATATATATATATATATATATATATATATATATATATATATATATATATATATATATATATATATATATATATATATATATATATATATATATATATATATATATATATATATATATATATATATATATATATATATATATATATATATATATATATATATATATATATATATATATATATATATATATATATATATATATATATATATATATATATATATATATATATATATATATATATATATATATATATATATATATATATATATATATATATATATATATATATATATATATATATATATATATATATATATATATATATATATATATATATATATATATATATATATATATATATATATATATATATATATATATATATATATATATATAATACCACATTATTGCAATTAAATTAGTAAAATGAAAATAAAAGAGGATACGATTAAGAGCTTAATTCTGGTCAATGTTTGTAGCAGATTGCATTTGCATAGCTTCATTATTATGCATTGACTTTGTTTCTAATTTAGAAAGCAATTTTGGTTAAGTTATTATCAAAATCAAAATAATATATGTTGTTTATTATATTCGTTATTTAATACATTTTTTTATACCTGGAAAATAAATATTTATTTCCATCAAAATTGTGTTCCACCACTCAAACAAAAAACTCCTTTTTTATTTCCTCATTCTAATTTTTAAAGCACAATATGTGGCAACAACTTTGCACATTATTTTGCATTACAAGCAACTAACTCATATAAGATCACACAACCGTCCATTATAGAGCGTATAGCCATAGTATTTTTTTTTTTTTAGCTTCACGCATTATCCCGCACAAGGCAGGGTAGGCAGAGGGAACTGCAACAAATTTTCAAATTTATTATACACAGTACGAATCTTGTACTTATGAAGTAATTCGAAGTTAAGTAATTCGAAGTTAATTCAATTTGATTTTTTTGTTTCTTTTTTTTTTAACTTCACGCTTTATTCCGCACATGGCAGGGTAGGCAGAGGGAACTGCAGGGACCGTGGGAACCTAGTGTTAAGACATTCCGTTGCTTAGCCCCTGCTTTCCCCATCCCCGCTTTCCGCCGTTTTCGAGGCATTGTGTGTTGAGTGGCGTAACTCAACGCCGTGCTTTGCCTAATTTACCAGTGCGAAGAAAATAGAAAATCCATCTTCCCTGACTGGGGATCGAACCCAGAAACCGTCGCGTTACAGGCAGACGTTGCGCCTCTGCGCCACGACGGTCCTAAGGCAAATAAATATTGATTGATATTCCAGAGTAAATATTATTCTAATAGACGAACAACCTACTAACGAAATACATCATAGACAGAAATGATTTTCAAGTATATCCTATGTACGAAGCTACACACCCTTATACATTTTAAATTATATAGCAATATAGTAATATATATATATATATATATATATATATATATATATATATATATATATATATATATATATATATATATATATATATATATATATATATATATATATATATATATATATATATATATATATGTGTGTGTATATCCATATAAGAATCTAAGTTCAACAACATTCTATGTAATATCGATTCCACCACACAACTCCGCCACGAAACTATTTATACAAGACAACAAAAATATACTAACATATTATTATATGCAGAAGAAATTTTAAAGTCTTATTGAAAAACCTAGAAATGAGATAGGGGGTTCATTCAAAGAAGTTTTCAAATACAGCGCCTCGACCTATAATGAGGCACTAGGAACGCTGTATACGAGTCCTTACAACAAGTGTTTATATTATAAGCTGAAGCGTTTTTATTTAATTGATAATTTGTTTGTCGAAATCACATTGAAAGTAGAAATTATGTAGCTGAACTTACTTTTGAAATTACTACAATGACATTTGTACAAGATATTCTAATTTTCAAATAACAAAACCTTATATAACAAATTTAAGAAAAAATAATTAAAGAAAAAATAATAGCTCTCTCTCTCTCTTATTTAAAATTCTAATAATTCTAAGACAATCATGTATCTAGAAACTACGCTGTAAAAGATCAATACAATAATAAGCTGCAGTAAATGCACAATACGTCCAAATTGGATAAAAAATTATATAAACAACTCCTATTTTTTACTTTGTTAAACAAAAAAAGATAACAATGACTTCTCTTTATTTTATTGAATCTTTTAAAGATCATGTACCACATTATTTAGATATCTTATAAAGCTAGCGTTTGCAATTAATTTAGCATTTAATTTTTTTGTTTACCATCAACTTTAATATTATATACGTATGTAAAGAAAACCGCATCATAATCCTCTTTTCAGCTGGCGTGCGTAAAACTGCACGTACCTACCGTGAAAACGTGTATATATCTTGAAACGTTTCCACAGTACTTTTAGACGACATTCGGTTGTTTTTGTCGCGTAGTAATGGATGACCTTTTACAAGGTTCTTATGTTCTTATGTAAGCCGCAGGGCATTTATATCTAGTATATTTCGAAACTTCCGGCGTTTTATGAAAATTTTATAAAGAACAATATGAAAATATGAAATAAATAAATATTTTTCGGATCATAACAAAATTTCGTCTATTTTTGTTGGGATTGTAGTCTATGGAACCCAATTTGCGTGAGACCAGGAAAAATATTTCGTGTTGTAATAATCAGAACTGCCTCGAAAACAAATTTTCATAAAATCTGTCTAGCAGTATCAATATGAAAAGTACATCATTCTCTTAAACTAAATTATTTACAATTACTTTTTCCACACACGTATACAGAGACAAATGATAACAACGATACTCTGTTCTTCACTTTTTATTTCAATTTATGACATTTTTGCGTTGAGTCGCGAAACTCAACATTAAGCTATATCCTGTTAGAGTGTACTTAAACAATTTCTAGCATTAAATGGAAAATAAACCCACAATCATCGCGTTTGCAGTTACTTACTTTCACACAATCTAATAATGGAGTTAAAAATAGATTTTTTAATTATTAGATTAATATGCATATTTTTTAAAAACTTCAGTAGTTTACTTCTTTCGTCTAATATTTAGACATGTTGAGTAACTTTCTGAAAAACTAAAACTGAAGCCTCCTCTCGTACTATTAAGCAACTTCCAGACGGTGAAAGTGCCTTGAACATTACATTCAGCTTTTCAAATGTTGTTTTTTCTTTACATAGAAATTTCTATACGCGTTTTGTATTCTTGGAACATTTCATTCAGCAAGGTTGCTTCGCAGATTTTAATATTTTTAAAAAATGTTAAATTATGCTACAAATTATAAGAATCCGCCTATAGAGTGGTATATGTATTTTTTTTTCTTCACGCCTTATCCTTATAACCGGATAGATAGTAAAAATCTATCCTTAAGACACGCCTTAGTCATCTTTTCTATAAATATAAGCTGCAACTTTACGTACACAGTGCCGCTGTGGGAAAATTTTTTAATTTATACATCTACAGGTATATTCAAAGGAAATTAAAATTTCTGTTTATAATTTCAAAGTATTATATTGTTAATAAAACAATTAGTTCAAAGTTCAATTACTTCAACTTACAGATTATTAGTTGCGCTCTACTCTATTGTCTTTACATTTTACGTTTCTACAGGCTACTCTCCTTCAACATTTAAACATCAGATTTTTTATCCCGGAATTACTGTGAGATCGAGAAAACCAAGCAAGACTCGACCTTCCTAGATAAAATATTGCATATGAAGCGACAGAGAGACGGGAACGGAGAAAGCAGAGACTAAAGCGACGGAGTGTCTTAACACTAGGTTCGTATGGTTCCTGCGGTTCTATCTGCCTACCCTGCCATGTGTAGGATAAACCGTGAAACTAATAAAAATATGAAGCGATAAGATATATTTATATACATATATATTTCATATATTTTATATATAAAGAGAAAGAGGTACATGGAAAAGAAATATTGTGTATACGATACGTGCATATTGTACTAAAGAAAATCCAAGATCAAGTTTGAAAAGCTACGGGCCGATACTTATAAGTAACGGAGACACATTTCTAAATTAATCCGTTGAAACTTTGTCATATACAAATTCAGTAATTACTTTAAACGTATTATATTTAATTTAGATATAATCTCATTAGTATATGAATTAAATTCAAAATTACTACTAAATTATAAACCGATTATCCCCAAATGGTTGAGACGAATCGCTAGTTGCGATAATGCATCGTTAGTTAATTGAGGGCGGACTAAATCCAATAAATATAGCCAATGTGGGAAATGTATCATTTTCAATATACACATATATATGTGACAATAGAATAGTACTTAACAATAAACACAATAATTGGCACAGGTATTTTTGCTCATTGGGAGATATACGAGGTGTAAACGGAGAGATAAAAAAGAAGAGAAAAGAAGATAATTATATAGTTTTTGACATTAACATTGTTTATATAATTAGGACATGTCTGATTACATTCTATATTGGCTTTCAAATAGTTTTAGGTTCAAACCTTTATGTGGGTACAGATATTATAAGTTTCACAAATAAGACAAAGCTCTCCACTTACGAGTACCATATAGTAAATAAAACGCAAGAAACGTTCGTTTGTTTCTACTATAATTGATGGTATATTTATCAATGGCAAATGTTAAAAAGTTGGTAATGAATAGTTAAAGAAAACATTTTTACAAGTTTTTTACTGAATTAGGGGTTAACCTACCTCTTTAATTACCATAAAAACATTAAACATTACTTTAGAAAGTTAGCTTTTATTATTATATCAACTACATTTTCGGTCTTTTAATAAATACGATATTACTCTTCTGTTCTGTTACTAAATATATGAAGTATTTAAAATAATAAATTTTAAAATTCACATTGTAAATTAAATTTTTAAAATTATTCTGTGAACGTAGAAATAATAATTTTGAACAAATAGCCTGGAACGAGCCAAGCTTTATAGCGAGGTGGGGTCTATTAAGAAAACAAAGGCGTCAGTTCTTATTTTACACGAAATTTTCAGTAGGAAATGCACTCCTTATTGGACAGTGTATAAGCCGCAAAAATGAAAAAAAGTGCACTCTACGTGAAAGTTTTCAAATCTTGCCGCGACACGATATATAATGAGGCACTACGGAAGCCAGAGACGTGTCCTTGCTACCATAACTTTAAGTCAAAGAAAGCCAGCGTTTTTTTCAAAGATATTTGTTGATATCTTTTTTTTTAATTTTAACAGTGAGATTGATTTAAGAAAGATTCGCAATTTTTAAATTATGAGATCAATTTATTTTGTTTAAAAAAATATTATTTCAATAACATTTTTAAAAAAATAATTGGATTTCAATTTAGTTCAGCAAATAAAACCAAAACCCCATCTATATATGAATTTAAAAACATACACAACTCGTTTCGACGAAATATATGTATTTCATTTTCCCCGTACATACTGTATATACAATATACATTTATGGCAAAATGAAACAATACTTAGCCAAAATTGCTTTAAATTTTTATATTTTAATTAAGCCATTTTTGTTTATTTTTTACTATGGCTACCTTTGCATTATGAAATAATTAGAATATAAACGAGGCAGTTCTTAAAGTGATTATATTAAACAAAGCGCGGCGTTGAACTCCGCCACAAGATAACATCAAAATATATATAAAACTTAAGCAGGAACTGTATAATGAAGTGAATTCAATATTATACAATAAAAAAAAGCCCGTACATCGAAATGGTGTAATAACGGATTGTTATAAAAACATTTATTTATAAGATCACGTATGCTATGAAATATATATATATATATATATATATATATATATATATATATATATATATATATATATATATATATATATATATATATATATATATATATATATATATATATATATATATATATATATATATATATATATATATATATATATATATATATATATGCTGTATGTAAGCAAATTCTTATAAAAATATAATGGATTCCCGTTACTACCCAACTACCGACATTTGTAAATCTATTATTTCATAAATAAAAATATATTTTGTACTGTATATTGTATGACAATTATAAAATTATTTGAATTAATTACTTTCCAGAAAAAAATCATCTATTTTACGTCATGCATATTTTATATCTTTTTTCAATACATAAACTATTTATAAATATATCTATAAATGTATGTTTTAATTAATAACAAATTTATTCTTTTTACCAAAATCACAATCAAATTTAGATTCCGACATTAATTAATACTGTTTTACGTATGTAATTAATAGGCATTTGTGGTTTAGTTCAACTGTATTCGAAATTAACTATTATATAGCAGCAACCAGTCTCGTACCTCGAGCGCTTCTGGTACCGTAGCCGTACACTCCTGTTACAGAACGCTCGCATTTTTGTGGAATTCCAATTTGAGCATTAAAAAATCACCTATTGAAAAATTCATTACGCTCAAGAACATAACCTAAAAATTATAAACACAATGTTCAATCTAAAACCAAAAAACCGCTGGACATGGATTTCCCCAGATAAAAACACAAAAAATGAAATAGATTACATCATGACCACGAAACACCGCATGATTTCTAAATATGAAGTACTACCATCCTTCTCCTTCGGATCGGACCACAGACTACTAAGAGCAACTATACACCTAAGTACAACAAAGAAAAGTAGGAGAAATTTCTCTAATACATCCACTAAGCTAAAAACGCCAGCGGAGCAAGAATTGTACCTTACAAACCTCTATGGCTTTCTACCACAACTTATAAAGCATCATCACAATTATAACGTAGAGGAATTCTACCAACAAATCACGCACTACATGAAGTTAAGTCTAAAAAACATTAAAGGAACACACAAGAACAAAGTCCTATCGGCGAGAGCGCTGGAACTCATGAAAGAAAGAAGCGAACTACAAAATAAGACCAAGTTAAGCAAAACTGACAAAGAAAAACTAAAAATTTTATACAAAAATACCAACAAAGAAATAAAAAGGTGCTACGTTACATACAGAACAACAACTATACATAAACACCTCAATAACTCCAGATCTGCCAAAAAAGCTTACAAAGAGTTGAATCAATTTAAAACATGGGTCCCTTTCCTCGAGTATGGCAACAGTAAATACAACTCCCGCAAGGAAATCATAAACGCTGCTACTGACTTCTACGCTGATCTATATAGTAAGCCAGTATCACAAAATCAAAACATGGGTTCTTATAGCCACACGGGTACCTTTTCAATAAATCAGTTTACAGAATATGAATTATTGAAACAACTAACGAGACTTAAACCAGACAAAAGCCCAGGACCAGATGGAATCACCAACGAATATATCAAGGTTGCGAAGACCCTTCTACTGTCACCAATAACTATCCTTTGGAATAAAATACTGGAAGAGGAAGTTGTGCCACACGAATGGATGACATCAGAAATTATATTACTTTACAAAAAAGGCGACCCAGCAAATATAGGAAACTATCGCCCTATAAGTCTGATGTCTTGCCTCTACAAACTATTCGCGTCATGCCAACTTGAAAGGATAGCTCCAGCCATCGGTGCCCACCAACCGATAGAACAAGCCGGCTTCAGAAGCGGCTTCAGCACGATAGATCATATACAAGTGGTTGACCAGGTGGTTGAAAAATATGTAGAATTTAATAAACCCTTATATTTGGCTTTCATCGACTACAAAAAAGCTTTTGACTCAATTTCCCACGAGAGTATCTGGGAGTCGTTGATAGCACTAAATATAAATGAAAAGTACATCAATATCCTTAAAAATATTTACTCTAACAGCACAAGTCGAGTTAAATTGGATAGAGTGGGCGAAATAATTAACATAAAAAGAGGCGTCCGGCAAGGAGACCCAATCTCACCAAAACTATTCATAGCCGTCTTGCAGCACATAATGGGAGAGCTGTCATGGTACAATAAAGGTATTAATATAAATGGAAAATACTTAAGTCATCTCAGATTTGCCGACGACATTATTCTATTTTCAGAATCCCCTCACCAACTAAACAAAATGGTAAACGAATTGAATCAGTCTAGTATAAAAACTGGTTTGGAAATGAATCTGGAAAAAACTAAAATTATGACTAACCGCAGCGCAACGCCCATCTCAATAAACAACACCCCTCTTGAGTTCGTCAACCGCTACACATACTTAGGAAAGCAAATCTCCTTTAGTAAAGAAAGAAACACCGAAGAACTAAATCGAAGAGTGGCCATTACCTGGAACAGGTTCTGGCATCATAAGGAAATATTAAAATCGCAACTTCCATTACCAATCAAGAAAATAGTCATGGATACAGGACTGCTACCCAGCCTTACCTATGGTTGCCAAACTTGGACCTTTGATCTCAAAACTAGGAACAAAATCCAAAGTACACAAAGAAGAATGGAGAGAAGCTGTCTAGGTATAAAATTGAAGGATAAGGTAAAGAACGTGGACATTAGAAAGAAGACCAAAGTAAACGATGCTTTAACTTTCGCAATGAAGGCTAAATGGAAGTGGGCTGGTCACTTAGCCCGTTACAGGGACGACAGATGGACTTTACGGTCAATAAAGTGGTCTGGGCCAAAAGGCACCAGATCAAGAGGTCGACCAAGGGCCAGATGGGCAGACGAAATTGTAGCGTGTGCAGGTGAAAGCTGGCTCGAACGAGCTAACGACAGAGAAGTATGGCAGTCCTTGGGGGAGGCTTTTACCCGAACGGGGTCCATGCATTAAATAAAAAAAAAAAAAAAAAAAAAAAAAACTTATAAATAAATAAAATTACCATATTACAACAAAAAAAAAAATAAAATAAAATAAAAAAATAAAAAAAAAAAAAGAAAGAAAAAAAAAAACAATATTAATTCTACTTAGGGCATCAAATCGCATGCGATTGTTGTATTAATTATCACTGTTTACTGTTATGCATGGAATAAAATAAAGCTTTATTATTATTTTATTATTATAGCAGCAACCGTAACAATATAGAGAAACCAAGTTACAATCATATAAATACATGGACCATAAAAAGAAACAAAACCAAAATCAGTATTTTTATTTTGAAAAAAATCTGTAAACAAAATCCTAACTTTAATCCCTACTATTCAATTACTTCATTTTTTCACTCGTCAATTTTGACATACAACTGTAACACTTGCAATTTGTGTACCACTTGTAATATACACTTGCAGTGTGTGTACCACTTGTAAAGTACACAACTAAATTTATTTTCATTTCTTTTGAGTTAAATATTAAAACCAAAACGAAAAATGGAGAAAAAAATTATAAATGGAGAAGAAAATGAATAAAAAGGTAAGCAGAGTGATTTGTTTAAATATGTAAGGTGTTATGGCGTCATAATAGGTTATTTGATTAAAAAAAGTGTAATTTTTGTCAAAATGCACACTGTTAGGGGACATCACTTAATATACTTAAATTTCATGCATAACAAAATTTGTTTGTTTTCCATTTTATTTATAAAATACTAGAAAATCAGTTAGGCAAAGCCCGGCGTTCAGTTGCGCCACTCAACACGCAATGCCTCGAAAAAAGGCGGAAAGCGGGGACGGAGAAAGCAGGGACTAAGCAACGGAGTGTCTTTACACTAGGTTGAAATGGCCCTTGCAGTTCCCTCTGCCTACCCTACAATATGCGGGATAAAGCGTGAAGCTATAAAAAGAAAAAAATCTGTTTCCCATTGGCACTACTTTAATTTTTTATGGTATGCTTGCTTTCAAATTTGCATTTAGCTCAGTGGTAATCCATTTTCAAGTACCTGTTTTCCTGTGTACAGGAATTCTTCCGGATATTTATTGTACTAATATGCTATTACAAATATATAACTCTTTACTATGATACTAAAACTGGTATTCTGGTAACTAAATTAGGATTAAAATATGACATTTGCTTTAATCTACTGGGCTATATATTTGTTCTTTTAAGCGTCTCAAGTTGATAATCTCTCAACTGCGATCAGCCTACATAGTTCGCCAAGCTTTTAACCAGTGGGGTAGGTTTTACCATCACGACGAGCTTATAAACGGGTTGCCCCATTGCTACAGATTAAAAGCTTCTACCTTTTCAGTCACGCCTTGTACTCGAAGAGATACGTGCTCGAAAATTCGAGATAAAGTAGTTCAGTAGACGCATAAAATACACTGTAGTAGGTACGAAGAATCTCATCGGTACAAAAACTGATGAGTAACAATTAAACTAACATTTTTTTACTTAAAACGGAAGGTTGTAAAAAAGTCAATATTTTTTTATAAAAAATTTATAATATTCGTAACAAATACCTTTTAAGTATAATAATTGTAATTATTATCTACCAAATAAGATATTTGCAGTACAAAATAATAGCAATACAGCTGTATAAAATACAAATATCAATAATTTCACACATTTTTATTTTTATCATTTAAACCTTTTCTTTCAAATTTATAAAGTGTTCAATTTTGAGTGGAATTAAAAAAACATAGGAAATGGTTAGTTAAACAAGTTAATATTCAACATATTTTCGCTCTATTCTAACTTTTGTACCGCTAAAAATACGAGACGGTGCAAGTGCTCTACGATCCATTCAACGCTTTTGGCGTTATTTTTCCTTTGCATAAAAATACTATGCAAATTTTACACACGCTCCTTATTAAACTGTGTTTCACTAACCGATCTCGAAAACGCTAGAAAACACTGTATTCTTTTATTTTTGTATGTGTATATATTTTCAAGTATATATTTTTGTAAATTTACGTTAGTTGAGGACTTCTCAGAGTGTCGAATGTGGATTCGATTCCCATTTGGGGATATTTTTTGTATTTTCTTTATTTTTCTTCACTTTACATGACAAAATTCATGTGATGAGTTTTAACACTTAACGCACAATGAAAAACGAACATTAGGGAGTATATTTTAATTTTATATTTAATTTTTAATTATAAATTATATATAAAATATAATAAATTATTATATACATAAACTTGTTAGATAGAAGAAGCCATCTAAAGTTTTAGTCTCACATTTAATTATAAAACAGATTTAAAATCAACCGCAACCTTAAAAAATAATAGCATAAAGTAATAAGGTGATGTCTTTAAGTCCACTTTGTATATATATATATATATATATATATATATATATATATATATATATATATATATATATATATATATATATATATATATATATATATATATATATATATATATATATATATATATAGATATATATATATATATATATATATATATATATATATATATATATATATATATATATATATATATATATATATATATATATATATATATATATATATACATATATATATATATATATATATATATATATATATATATATATATATATATATATATATATATATATATATATATATATATATATATATATATATATATATATATATATATATATCAATAGCACTTGAACTCACAATTGAAATATAAAATATTAACCACTGCACCATAGGTCAAAAAGCAATTTAAATAGTGTTATATTATTTAGAAGCGTAAAATCCAAGTCCAATGCGACTTCACTCGCAATATGGCAAATATCTTATTCAAAAGACTTAAAGAACAAACAGATTCGTTCCATAACATTCAACTTTATGATCGTTGCAGACAAAAAACAGAAATTTTCAATCTAAAAAATATCAAAAAAGTATTTGCCCGCAAATAGAAACAAAGTGAAACGTTCAAAAGTCAAAGTTTTGAAACAATTTGAAAAGTACGCAAATAAAAATATTGAAAGTAAAATAACAATTTGGTTTAACATCTGTTTTTGAATTGTGAATTATTATAGTTATTAGAATTCGTTCAATATGTTTGAATGCAATTGAAACAAATTCATCATAGCTCCGTTTCAACTGTATTTCTACATACAATTTACACATTACATTTAAATAGTAACATATTTTATTTTATACAGAAAATAAATAATTTGAAAACTATTTATAGTGGCGCATTTTCACATGTCGAATTCAATCCCTCAAAGCAATATTGGCGAAATGAATTGTGCTTAACTTGCTAGTTGTTTTCAAACGTTATAACTAAAGGAAAGAAGAAGAAAAGAATAATCTCGAGAGATATATATATATATATATATATATATATATATATATATATATATATATATATATATATATATATATATATATATATATATATATATATATATATATATATATATATATATATATATATATATATATAAAAAGAATTATATAAATAATTTGAGGACCGTCGTGGCGCAGAGGCGCAACGTCTGCTTGTAACGCGGCTAACGCGACGGTTTCTGGGTTCGATCCCCAGTCGGGGAAGATGGATTTTTCTATTTCCATTTTCTTCGCTCTGGCAACTAAGGCAAAGCGCGGCGTTGAGTTCCGCCACTCAACACGCAATGCCTCGAAAACGGCGGAAAGTGGGGACGGAGTAAGCAGGGACTAAGTAACGGAGTGTCTTAACACTAGGTTCATATGGTTCCTGCAGTTCCCTCTGCCTACCCTGCCATGTGCGGGATAAAGCGTGAAGGTAAAAAAAAAAAAAAAAAAAAATATATTAACAACATTTTGAAATGTAACTTTATAAATGTTTCACAATCATATATTAGTCAGACACAATGGCTGGCTAATTATTTATTAAAACAGAAAGACGACGTTTAATTAAATTTATTTGTGGAATTTGAAAGCTCGGTTCAATTTTAAATGGCTTATATTATTAATGAATACCTACTGTACTCACAATATTCATTTAAATGTATAAATTTACGTTTATTTAGGACATAGGTGTATATGATTGTCTTCTAGGACAAGGTACATTACAAAACGACACTAAATAACTGGTAAGTAAAAAGTAATATATAATAAAAATTTTTACTTGGCTGATCAAATGTAAATAATAATTTTGTATGACCCATAACACGTTCCAATTTGAGTCAAACACAACAAGGAAGCAGAGAGAACCTATTGCCTCTCTATGCTCTCCGTCCAAATTTAGAACTACGTGTCTTCCTTTTAACAAAAAAACCATTTTCACAACAATTTAGTAACTATTACGACTTTTATTGCAAGCAATCAAATTTCAAGGATATTATATAAAATTGAGAATAAAACGATTAACTAAAAAAATGGTTGCCTGTAAAGTGGGTTTTACGGGCGAAAATTTTACGTGACAATGTCTTTTTCTCGGTAGAATATTTATTGATATGAATAATAATTATAGTATAAATTGCACAAATTTTAACTATAGAAAATATATTTTGTTTACTAAAACATTGTACATGTGTCAAGTGATACGCGCGGCGGACCGATCATAGTTCGGTGACAGTTGACACATCGTTACGTTACCATTTTCATATTTGACTCCGAGCCGCACAACCTAATTTAAGACGTTGTCACGTCAAAAACTAAGTATAAAGTGAGAAATATCCACTGTTAACAAATTAGAAGAAGACGTATCACAATTAGTCGAATCCTTCTCCCAAGACATTGATGTATGGCACTAGCAAGAGTGTGTAATTAGAAATCTTGAAATTTATTAATATAATCTAGGTTATATAGATAGCATAATAATGTTATATAAATTTGAAATTTAAATTTAAAATAATATGTTTTAGTAATAGTATACACAATATTTGATTTTAAAAAATGTAAAGGCTATGTTTTTGATTTCGGAATCGAACCCACAAACACTCGCATTTACACGCAGACCCTACGCCTCTGCGCCACGACGATCCTCAATACAATATACATAATTAGAAATTCCGTGAATGAAAGCAAAATATGTATAATTTGAAATTGAAATATGCAAAGTAAAATTTGTCGATTTTAGTTAACAAAGAAAGCTTTGGCCCATGTGATCTGATTTGGACAGCATAAATTGCGTTGGTTTCTAAAGCAATGATCCGAGTTTACGATTCGTTAGTTCCGCACAAGAGGATTGTCTAGAGAATATAAAAGGCCAAATTTTATTCAATTTGTTTGCTTACAATATGTACTGCTACGTTAAATTAATTTTTTTTAGCTTCACGCTTTATCCCCACATGGCAGGGTAAGCAGAGGGAACTGCAGGGACCGTGGGAACCTAGTGTTAAGACACTCCGTTGCTTAGGCCCTGCTTTTCCCGTCCCCGCTTTCCGCCTCTTTCGAGGCATTGCATGTGGGGGAACTCAACGCCGCGCTTTGCCTCGTTTGCCAGAGCGAAGAAAATGGAAATAGAAAAATCCATCTTCCCCGACTGGGGATCGAACCCAGAAACCGTCGCTTTACAGGTAGACGTTGCGCCTCTGCGCCACGACGGTCCTCATATAAATTGCTGTGCAAAACAATTATCTACAGGATAATTCTACTCTCCCTCTCTTGCCACTTTCTCTCTTTATTATGACATAGATGATTTATAAGGGTTGAATTATTTCTAATTTTTCGCTATGGCATGAAAACTAAACGTAAAGTAGTAATGAAAATAAATAATGCAAGATATCGGTCAAGTATCGATTAGTAGACGCGCATCGAGGGTTCCGTACCTGTTTCAGAATTGTAAGTGTTTTATTTTTAGTAATTGTTGTTACATTGGCAACGAAAATACACAATTACTGGAAATTTCAGCTTTCTAACTATTATAATTTATGAGATACAGCCTTTTACGTTTCTCTATCTGTCAAACGTACAGACAGACAACAGAGACTTAGTAATAGGGTCCCGTTTTTACCTTTTTGGTACAGAATCCTAAAAACTAACCCAAGTTTTTAGAAGACAAGGACAAGGTATAAATATATACTTATATACGTCTATATACTTTTGGCTTTCCATTAATTCATTCTTACAATATTTATATGCAAAAAACAAACTGATTGGTCAATGCTTTTTTAATTTCCTTAACATTTTTGTTTTCTTCATATTTCATTAAAATTTGTTTATTAAAATACATAGTTCTTCCTCTACTTCACTAATTCTTGGCTTTCCTTATAAAAAAACAACAATCTTTCTATCTTAAATATAAATATAGATGCTAAAATAACAAAATCCGAATTTTATTAACAACCAGTAAAAGATATCGGAACGATACACGAATTCCCCTAAGAGTTCCAAATCATTAGGTACGTAATGGCGTTCTCTAAATGTCAGTACATAGATATAATCTTCTATATTAGAACTTGCAGTTATCTTTTGATATTTAACTAATGACGCAAAATGCTTAGAAAAATTTAATTTTGATCATTTGTTATTTCTAAAATACTTGTTATAGTAGTAAATGTTTTGTCTAACATGGTATAAGGAATCAAGGTATTACTTTTTACGCATTAAGTTCTAGGTTGATGTATTTTACTTATATATGTATATTTTTATAACTTTCCTAAATTACCATAGTTCTTTACTTTAGGAAATCAGGAATTTCCTGAAAATTTTAAAAAGTTTTGCTTACATTTAAACAATTTAATAACCTTTACTTTACACTACGTTTTTGATTTTCGTGTGGAAATGATTATTGATAAAAAAAATAAGGCAATGCGTTTTCGCGAGAGGCAGCAATCGACTAAAGATATGAACTTCTTATCTTCCTATCATAATATTTCCTTCCCTAAATAGAAAAAATATGCAAAAAGTTTTAGTTTATATATAATGTGTATGTGTGTATGTGTATATGTATGTATCTGTGTGTGTTTTTAATAAATATTTATAATTCTACATTTTAGTTCACGACAAACTGTTTCTATATATTTACTGTTTGCAACGGTGCTAAATACAAAACTAACATTAAAATATCTTATTACACTAAGAAAATTCACAGTTTTATCAGAGGAATTGGAACCGCTAAAAATCGCTTTAGATTGTATAAAATCGAGCCTTTTTTATCAAAGGCTCCCAATCTCTTTGATATTTGAACGAAAGGTAAGGCTGCCCTCTATTATATAGACGAAGAGATAGTGAATGATTTAAATACAAAGTTGATTTTTTTATAACTTCGCATTTAAATTACGATCGTCAGTTGGTTTTGTGTGCTGTGTCAATATTATATGATAGTTTTAATAACTAATACTGAAATATTTTTTTGAGAAATTATAGAACTACTCAAGGTATAAAATATTTGTCATAAAGGTCTTGCAATTGGTTAAAAGGTTAGATATTTCAAAGGTGAGATATTTCATATTCAACACAAAATTACATGTTTTATTAAATACTTTTTTTATCTTTATACTGTATACTGCAAATAACAGAGTAGGAAAACAAAGCTTAGTGTTAATACACTCCATTTGGATCTAATACCAAATTTTCGATACACTGAGTGACAGAGTAAATGAGATGATCATTTGCCAGAACAAAAATGAAAATAATTCATTTCCCAACAGAGAAACGAACCCGCAAATAATGCCTTTACAGTCGGACCCTACAACACTCACAATACCCTATATACACAATCATTTAAAAATGTAAACATTACATTTTTTTTAATTATACTTATAGAAGTAAGACATCCACCTGATGATGTATCTCTATGATGTTATCTTTAAATGAGTGGAACTGAATATTGTTTTTTAATTTTGGTTCAGATTTACTGTGTTCTACAAATAGTAGAATAGGCAGAGACATTCTCTCTCTGCCAAAGATAAGTGACAAGACACTACGTTAAGTGGCGACACTTAACACTGTACTTTTACTCTCTCTCCTGGTTTCATTTAAAAAAATAAAATATATTACAAAATATAAAAACATATATATTATATAAAAAAATCTATTATCATAAAATGTGAAAGCTCCTCGATTATAAAGGTTCAGGTGTGAAAGTAAAATTATAAAAGAACCTCCGGCCAACGTCAGACAGAAGGATCTGTTAGACGCAGTTAATAGGAACTTCTTGGAAGTGAAAATAAAAAGTTCTAAATCAAAAAGATTCTAAGTATTTTTTGCAGGTGGATAAACGTATTCGCATTGAAAGCTTTATATACAACCTATTGAAGTCATAGTGACGCAGAGTTACGAGAAAACGCTGAGTCCGTTTTTCACTTGTGATGGTGAATAATTACAACATTGTAAAATGCTATCAATTTTAAAATATATGTATATCCTCTAATATCTGGTCAATGTAGAATTAATTCTATTTTAACTATATTATATTAGTCAATTACACTTAATTCTGATTAGACTTAGAGATTAGAACGCACACACTCACACGCGCGCACCCACAGACACATGCACACACATACACACACATACTCACACACACGTACACACACACAATACACTCACAACTAAACATTAAAAAAAACAATTGGATTACTCCCAAAATTTCGCATTTATTTATTAGATTTTAGAGATTTCAATTCATTGTAAACTATCATAGCCATTTCATTTTATGTTTTAAGCTTTTAATTTCTTTTTATTAAAACATAAACGCTGTGTAATCGGCCAGTAATCTTTCTCCACGTTTTAAAATTGAATATATTTTTTGTGACAAATTCAATTTTCTCGTAATTACTGCGTAAAAAATTATTTAACACTATTTTTATACAAAAATATTAGGTTCTATGCATTTCTATATCTAATAAATATTAGTCTGGATAATCAATTTCTACTGTATATATCTAATGCTGTTAATTTCAAAGCAATCTGAAGACTTAAATATTTAAAAAATCTTCTAAGTCGCTAACAATAAAACTTGTAACAACTGTGTTCTCAAGTAGCGACGAGTGGCGTGATTGGCTTGATACTGTTTGGAAGGTGTCCAAAAAACGGGGTTTAAAATCATTTTCCTTTTAAAAAATACAAATAATAATATAAAAATATAAAAAATTAAGTAATACTTGTTGTTTGTTTCTTAATAAACACATTAATTGATAAACCCGTTTTAAAGTGTTATTTCAAAAGAAAGAAAAATATTATTCTTTGTCGTCAGATAAAGGAACAGAGTGTCTTAACACTAAGTTTTCACGGTTCCTACAATTTCCTCTGCCTACCCTGCTATTAGCGGGATAAAGCGTGAAGGTTAGATGACCATTGTTAGTAATGTCAAAAATCTTCTTAGGAAGTACAAAATAAGGTGTAATAAATGATGTGAGATAATATGGATTAGCAGTTAGAGCTATTAGACGATTTTAATATGGAAAAAATATTTATACCTACAGTAAAAATGTAAAATTGTGTTTAAATTTTATATATGGTACTATTATTGTTGTAAGTGACAAGAAATAAAATGATGTCTTTTGTACAAGAGTAAGAAAAGCAAGAACACTTTTGAGTAAACAATAACTATAATAATTAATTTAAGTATATATAAATTCTTGTTTCTATTTCCTCACTGTCATTTTTTAAACTATATATCTATAATAAACTCTATCCGTGTGAATCTGTAAGTGGTTTAATGTTTTTTCATACTAGTATAATTGAGATATATATATATATACATATATATATATATACATATATATATATATATATATATATATATATATATATATATATATATATATATATATATATATATATATATATATATATATATATATATATATATATATATATATATATATATATATATATATATATATATATATATATATATATATATATATATATATTGTATATAGTATATAGTGAATATAGTGAACCACGCCCTGCTACCAGAAAATGTATATTGAATAGTGGAGGGTAGGGTGTGCCGCATTTGTGGAAGCGTGCTGAGGGGGAGGTTATTTATTAATTATTTACTTTATAGTCGGTTTTAGGATAATAGAAATTGTACAGTACCTTATCTTCATGATTCACAACACAAACACTGATTGTTCCCGGCCGGCATGGAATGTTTCACTTGAGTCTTCTTCACTAGGGGTTACTTGCACTATTATCTTTTGTAGGTTTGTCTTTGTCAGGTTCAATATCAAGAGGGAATACACAAAAGGGAAATCAAATAAGGCTGAGGGAAAATCACACTGCTAATTAATATTAGATTCAGGAAGGACGTGCGCTCGCGTCGGCCGTCTCACGTGCCCCCTTTACTACAACTCGACAACTACTATTAACTACTACTGACCGCCCGCGCCGGGAGCTGGCACAAGACTCTTACGACAACCCGCGCGGGGGTCATCGCAGGGGGCGGCACAAATAGGAATAAACATAGCCCCCGCCCTAAACATCTAATGTTTACGAGAAAATGGGAGTAGCTAACTAATAGGTAGACGAACTAATTTGGTTAAGGCTCTCTTTAGGATACCTGTCGATGTCTTAACATCGACCACACGCACAACGCTATCTTTACCAGGATAAATTTGGGAAATGCGACCACGTCGCCACTGTAAAGGGGGTAAATTATCATCTTTGATGAGGACTAGCTCACCTACTGTTGGAGGATTCACTGGATCAGTCCACTTCTGCCTAGTCTGCAGAGTGTATAGGTACTCTAACTGCCACCGCGACCAAAAATGTTGAGTTATCTGTTGCACTACTTGAAAACGGGTTAAACGATTAATTTTTACATTGTTATAGGGATACTCCGGCAAAGCACTAAGAGGTTGGCCAATCAAAAAATGACCAGGCGTCAAAACTTCTAGATCGTTAGGGTCATTAGATAAGGGACATAACGGCCGGGAATTTAATACCGCTTCAATTTTAGCAAAAATTGTAGTTAATTCCTCGAATGTTAAAGGAGTTTCATAAACGACCACCGACTCTGATGATTCCTTCTTTGTCAAGAAAGAGTGAGAGTCGTCTTAGGGAAGATCGCAAGGAAACGCTACGCGCTAACGCGATAAGGATACAGATAGCTCAACGGGTAAGTTTCGGGTTTTATTTATAAATCTCACCATCGTTATCTAAGGGGTTAGCAATCATGGTTTGAGGGGTCTCTTCAACCTTCCAGAATTTCTCGATGAGACGGGTAAGGATATTCCAGTCATGGGGGGCTCTAATTCACCATAATCGGCAGCGACTGGACCGCAAACAATATAACCAAAAATTGTAGATAAAGCAGTAAGGCCGTTAAAGTTAAATATTTTATCTTGTAATAAAAGCGCGCCGAACACGTCAGCACCCAATAGTATATCTATCGGGCCAGGCTTATTATAGGTAGGGTCAGCAAGGGAAAAATCACTATTAGGAAAAAACACAGACTCAGGGAACTCAAACTCAGGATGCGTACCGGCAATCACATCTATAACCATAGCAGAGGTTGACACCTCAGGGAAGGAATTATACAAAGGTTTAAAACACAGGGAAATAGAACCACGGGAAACCACTAAAGGAATATTACCTATGCCACGTACAGGGGCACAGGAGGGGGAGATGGTCAAATTGAGGTAATTAACAACAAGATCGGTTGTAATGAGGCAACCCTGGGCACCGGTATCACATAAGGCACGCGCTTCAATAAAATAGCCACTAGCAGTTTTAACGTGTAATTTAACAGTAGGCAATAATATAAGGGAATTGGGTGAGATATTAAGGCAAGGGGAAGGGGGAGTAATACAAGTATCTAGCTATGTGGGTCTATCTTCTCTATTATAGGAATTATCACGATATCTTATATTATTTTCAACCTGTCTAGGTTGGGGCGGAGCATTTTCTCTGGGGGGAGAAGCTCTCTGGGAATGTCGTTGGGGGGAGCGCTGGAGTTGCGAAGGGGAATATTTCTTATGCTGGCCCGCGCCCATATGGGGACCGCGGGTAGAAGAAGGACAGGTACGCGGATAATTGCGTTTATTAAATTTGGAATTATAATTATTAATGCGATTGGATGAGGTGGGATACATTGGGTTACGGGAATCATTAAAACATAGCATAGTGTGATGGGATGAGCGACCGCAGGTTGAACATTTGTAGTCCCGCTTGCACATAAAAATTGAATGTTTGTCCAAACACCTATAACATAACCGGGAATGTTTTACAAATCCCGATCTTTCTCTAGGATTCATAGCTCTAAATTCGGGACATTCGCGGAGGTAATGGGAAGAGGAAGCACACAGGTAACATTTTTTACTATTATTTATTACAGGTAACATTTTTTGTCTACTATCTAATATAGGGGAGGGAGGAGCCGCAAAGTAAGTATGTTTAGGTACAGTACTTTTAAATTTCGTCAGGTTCGAATCTACAAGGGAGGTGTTACCAACGTTGTCATGGTGACGACATTCGTCTTCCAAAAAAGCAGTAAGATTTTAAAGGTAGGTAATTCATCAGCGTCACCGCCATAACAACGCTCAAAACGGGATTTCAAATCAGAGGGAAGCTTAGTCAAACATATATGTACTAACATATAAGACCATGAGGAGACGGGTAACTCTAAACGTTCTAAACAGCGATAGGCAGTTAACAAGGGGTTCAAAAAGGCCGCCCGCAAACCTGTAAATTTATTCGAAATCTCCGGCAGGGCAAGTATCTGGGTTATGTAGGTATCAGCAAGAACCCGTGTATTGTGATACCGCTGTTTCAGCAACTCACGAGCAACTTCATAGTTGCCTTCTTCAATTTTTAAATGTAGCAACAACCGCTTAGGTTCATCTGCTAAGGATCCAACCAAGTACTGTAATTTCATTGTGGGGGTTAAATGGTGTTGGGAATCTACTACACTGTCAAACTGATCAATAAAACTTATCCAGGAGTCAGGACGTCCATCAAACTTAGGGATAGGTAAATCAGGTAATCTATTATAAGGAGTTCGCTCAGTAATATTTTTACTACTCATTCTTACGGGTGTACTGGCCATAACAGGATCAACTACGGGAGCAGGTGGGCACAACTCTAACTGACGCACCCGGAGGTCGTCTATTTTCTTATTTACTAAACGCACTTCTTTTTTTATATAATTAAGTTCTTGGGAATCGATAGCCGGGTCTAACCCACCCAGGAGCACTGAGGACGCGTTTACAAATAAATTACAATGAGAATCTAAATCCTTGAACCTAACTAATAATCTAGGTATTTCAGAAGTGCCAAGAAGTTCCGAGGTATCGGCAATCCAATCGGAAACAAAGCGTACCACACCTATATTTTTTCTATATTCTGCGCTTTCCGTATATAAGGAACATTTTACTGTTTCATCATGAGTAGCCATTTTAAATTATCAAGTAAACTAATAACTGAACTAAAATATTAAAAATTAATAAACGCGTAATAAACAATGAACCCACTACCAACGGGCGAGATCAGAAATCAAGTAAACAAATAACTCAACTAAAATATTAAAAAAAATAATAAACTCGTAATAAACAATGAATCCACAACATCTGGCGAGATAAGAAACCAGTTACGCGTCGAGTCGGCAATCTACTATATCGCAATATAATAAAATACTATGATATATAATATGACTACAATTAAGGCTTAAACTTCATTTAAATAAAAATAAAAGGAAAAAGGGTAACAATAAAAGTGTAGGGATAATATTTTAAAGTAAGTTAGTTTTTTAAGGAAATTATATTAAAATATTTTAACTAACTTCAATTATAATTTAAAACGGGATAGGTAATAACGTATAGGCGTAATATTATAAAATATATGTAACCATATTATGTGTATTTATTATATTTTATATTTAATATATAAAATTATATTCAATATTTATTTATATATTTTACACATTATACATTCACCCTACACAATTATATATTCAATATTATATGTATAAAAATTTCATATAATATTATTTTTTAAACAACTCGATGCGAACACGTTTTAAAAGGTTAGGAAATCAAGTAAATTATATTGTAATTATGCGTTAGGTACCAAATTAAGAGCCAAAATACCAAAACGGGAGAATAACACTGTAATCAAAGGGACTCAGGGGCATGAACTACGCTATAATCAGGGGGACTCAGAGGGATTAAACCACGCTCTAATCAGGGGGGACCCAGAGGGATGAAACTACGCTCTGCTACCAGAAAATGTATATAGTCTATAATGAATATAATGAACCGCGTTCTGTTACCAGAAAATATATATTGAATAGTGGAGGGTAGGGTGTGCCGCATTTGTGGAAGCGTGCTGAGGGGGAGGTTATTTATTAATTATTTACTTTATAGTCGGTTTTAGGATAATAGAAATTGTACAGTACCTTATCTTCATGATTCACAACACAAACACTGATTGTTCCCGGCCGGCATGGAATGTTTCACTTGAGTCTTCTTCACTAGGGGTTACTTGCACTATTATCTTTGTAGGTTTGTCTTTGTCAGGTTCAATATCAAGAGGGAATACTCAAAAGGGAAATCAAATAAGGCTGAGGGAAAATCACACCGCTAATTAATATTAGATTCAGGAAGGACGTGCGCTCGCGTCGGCCGTCTCACGTGCCCCCTTTACTACAACTCGACAACTACTATTAACTACTACTGACCGCCCGCGCCGGGAGCTGGCACAAGACTCTTACGACAACCCGCGCGGGGGTCATCGCAGGGGGCGGCACAAATAGGAATAAACATATATATATATATATATATATATATATATATATATATATATATATATATATATATATATATATATATATATATATATATATATATATATATATATATATATATATATATATATATATATATATATATATATATATATATATATATATAATTATTAAAAAAATCCTTTGCTCATTTACACTAACAACCACTGACAGAGAAAACCATAACAAAACAAAAAGAATAATGTACTACATATTTCAAGATACAGTGATTTCTCAAGATGAATCTTAAAAGCAAGCCAATTCAATACATTTAAGCTAAGTCCAGGTGAAGAAATGAATAGAAGTTTAGCCTTTCACGCTTTTAATTTAAGGATTAGATTCCAATAAATTGTTTGTAGCAACTGTACTTCTCGGTACTTTGAAATAAGCGCAAAGAAATCGCAGTCCACTTTTCAATTGACAATTTATTTTCGCTTCTCCCAAGGAAATTCTTATTAGATGTTACTATTATTTATTTCACACGTTTGTTTGAAAAGTAGTGTCTTATATGAATCCCTCAGGTTTAGAATTAAAGTTAAAGACAAAGTTACATTGAATATTGAGTTGTAATCATTTTGTATATATTTTTATGTAAATATATTGTATTTTTTGAACAATCTTCGTGTCATCGTGGCGGAGAGGAATAGAAGGAACTTCGTTTCTTCTCCAACTATTACAAGATAAGGTGTTTTCATAACGTTTTGGTTTCGTGTCGAAAACGGAAAACAAAATATCTTGGCACTAAGGTCTCTCTGCATTTTCTGCTGTATACGGAGTAAGTCAAGAAGATAATAATTTTGTACTAAATTTGAATATTTATTTTTTATTTAGGGAAGTCGAAGTCAAAAATATGATTAAAATAAAAATAAAGAAAGCGGAAGAAGGCGGAAATCAGGGCACGGAGTGCCTTAACACTAGATTCCCTCGGTTCCTACAGTTCCTTCTGCCTACTCTGCTATGCGCGGGATAACGCGTGAAGCTAAAAGAAATAATTAAATTAACTTTCCCGCACGAGTAGAATAAAAAGTAATATATTTGATTTTCTTTACCCACATCTCAAAACATCAAAAATATATGCAAAAGTAAGATAAAATAGTAGAAACTGTAACACATTACTCATCGTTCGTCTCACCAAATATTTTATAAGCCATTAAATTCGCTGAACACCGAAATCGCCTTTGATTGTTGACTATACATTATAAATATTTGCAAAGAGGGTAAACGCTCGTTTTGGGGCGCCAGACGGAAACGGAAACAGGACATCCATTTTCTAAGTGGTAGTAGACTGACACTTCCTGTAACTAAAAGGTTTAAGCAGGTTAAGTGTTTAGTTTGTGTACTTTTGTATATCCTAGAAACCTAAAAACCTTTTTTACTAACATAGCGTCTGCCTGTAAAAGTTACAGTTTTTGGGTTCGATTCCCACTCAGGGAAGATAGATTTTACTACTTCCGTTTTATTCGCTCTGGCAACTAGGTAAAGTGCGGCGTTGAGATCCACCACTCAATTCGCAATGCCTGTATGTTATATCCTAAAACATGTGTCTGGTACAAAAGACGCATTAATTGTGTCACTGGATAAGTTTTGGAACTGATTTATGTTTAAATTCACGTTGTAAAAAAATAAACCTGTTAGTACTGCACCAACAATTTGTTATTAAAAAACTAAATATAGGTGTTTTTAGCCTGCATAGTTATAACATATTCATGTTCTTATATTCTGACTGTGTCTGTAATATAATGATTGTAATTTTCTTTATGTTGAATAAACATATATGTAAAAAAAATGCCTGTGTGTAGAAGAACCATAGAAACCTAGTGTTTTAACACAAGGTTTCTATGGTTGCTGCAGTTCCCTCAGGGACAAGAAGAACTAGGTCTAGGAGCATTCCACTTTCTCATTTGAACTATGAGACTTAAGTAAATACTCTATGTCTTTTTTAAAGTTTTAAAAAAGCATATAAAATTTGAACGCAGCGGAATACGAACCTGTGCGTCTTGAAACCCGTCCAAGCGCTCTAATCGCTATAAGTTTCGATAAGCGCGAGTTCGAATCTCGCTGCTTTCAAATTTTATATATATTTTTTTCATCTTCAACAATTATTAACTCTAAAAATAGTATTCTCTCCAGCCAAATTATTGTTTTTTTGTAATTAGTGCTTTAAAAATCATAAAGTTATCTCGTTAACTTGTCCATATACACAAACTTACACAGATCTAAATCTATAAACAAATGTTGTAATTCCAAAACATTTTATACTACAGCGAATCTCTTTAATCTGACAACTAATTTAAATAATTAACTTTTCAAGTTACAACCAGATGTTCTGAAAGAACAAAATTGCGGGCTACAAGATACTTGTGAATGTAAAAGACGGTGCTTATTTAGTTGTTTCCAATTTTGACTGCACAGAAAGTGCACTGAGACTGTACTTGACCTGTTTAACGAGCATTTAAATGGTACAAATTGTAAGATAATGCGAAATATAATTTTTATATTTACGTAAGAGGTGGCGAGCTTTTTGAAAAAGCTACCCTCGAGCTTTGTTATAAAAAATGTATAAAATCAACAGTCGTAATTGGATTTTATTTTTTCAAGCTATTTCACTTGAGATAATATTGTTTTTAGAATGAAATAATTTGATGTTACTTTTTTTTTATTTCATGCTCCATCCACGAAACCTAAACCTAGTCACACGCAGCGGAGTTTAACGCTGCAACTTACCGTACAGGAATTTATTTAGTTATTTGACCTAAAGGTTGTGAAGTAACCTATATATATATATATGTATATATATATATATATATATATATATATATATATATATATATATATATATATATATAATATATATATATATATATATATATATATATATATATATATATATATATATATATATATATATATATATATATATATATATATATATATATATATATATATATATATATATATATATATATATATATATATATATATATATATATATATATATATATATATATATATATATATATATATATATATATATATATATATATATATATATATATATATATATATATATGTATATATATATATATATATATATATATATATATATATATATATATTATATATATATATATATATATATATATATATATATATTTTCTATATAATATTATAATAGGAACATTAAAATAATTTATTTTCCTAAGATGGTGTTTCAATAAAAATGAGATCGTAGTGACCTATACACATACATTTTTACGCAATTAAGTTTAAATGCAAACATACAAAATAAATATAATTTCAGATAAACAAATATATTTAAAAAAGTATAAATTTATAAATATATTCAATTCTCATTTATTTCACTTATACCAGACTATTTTATCGGTCATCTTAAATTTGAGCAAAATTAACTGAGGTACAAGTGCAATCTTGTACGATTTGCCAGCGATACTCGAGATTGAAATATTTAATTAATTACAAACATCGACCATTAAGGTATTAAGGTATGTTGATTTTTTTAATATAATATATTTATATTAATAAATTAATACTAAAATTATATCAAACTTTGTTTACAAATATTATTATGTTACATATACCATACCTATTTGCCAAAAGTGTTTTAGTAAAAAAAATATTAATATACGGTAATATTTTTCTACATTCAAATTAAATATATATATATATATATATATATATATATATATATATATATATATATATATATATATATATATATATATATATATATATATATATATATATATATATATATATATATATATATATATATATATATATATATATATATATATATATATATATATATATATATATATATATATATATATATATATATATATATATATATATATATATATATATATATATATATATATATATATATATATATATATATATATATATATATATATATATATATATATATATATATATATATATATATATATATATATATATATATATATATATATATATATATATATATATATATATATATATATTACCTTGCAAGTTATAGGACTGTGCTTCCTCAATCGTTCAAAATTTCCGCCTTGTCAATTTCACGTAACTTTACGTTAACGTTACTTGCACGATGATTTAAAAAGTCTACCAATACTAATACTGCAGAAATTCAACGCGATTTCAAGTGCTAACCTCATTCGCTTACTTTTGGTTTGAGTTTCAAGAGGCTACAATAATTTGTTATAATCAAACTACAATGAAGATATACAATTATTTAAAATTGTTTAAAAAATATATTTTTACCTTTTAGTAGAGTAATTAAAGAAAAGCCAAACACTACAATCCCTGCACACCTCTTCCTAATCGTCTACTGTCAACGAGCTTGTTTTATGTCTTCAAAATCAGGCAACGTCGATCTCTAGGTCATTTTTTAATCTTGTCTAAATCTTGCATACTATTCTTTCGCTGTTCATCTCTACAAGATACTTTATTCAGCTTAAATGATTTTCCTCATACTTACAATGTATATGTATATTACAATAACACTCAAATATTTTCCAATAAATCCAAACAAGGGTCAAGAAACTTATAAATGTTTTAAAAATATTAAAATAGTCTAAAAATAAAAAAAAATTGTCTTAAAAAAAATTCCATCATTATCATGTATCATCATCATCCTTTAATAAAATACATTTTACTACGAAATTTATTGTAATTTTCCTTGCTGTCTTCTTAAAACAATATATAAAGCAAACGAAACAGTCCATCAAGTATTATGTCCATTACATAAAAAATGCAAATCGTTTGACGTTCTTGAGCTTGTGTAATATGGACTTTTAGAACTCGTTGGTTGTTTGCCATTCTCAGATCAGAATACAGACAGATAGTCGTAATATTTTAAACTATAACAAATGTTATAACATTTCTCATTTCTTTTCTATAAAGCAGCCAAATATTGTATAAAAACGTATTGACCTATATATATGTAAATATATATGTATATATGTATAAGTAAATATGATGAAAAATGAAATAATGAGATTAAAAAATGACATTATAAAAAACTTACTTAGTTATTTTTTCACTTAGCATTATTTAAAAACGAAGAATTAAGTACCGCTACTCTCCAAAATGTTTTTTACAGCTAGCAAAGAGTGGAGAACGGAGTGTATTAACACTAAATTCTCTTTTTTATCCTTCTATATAATAATAATTATAATAAATGTACTTCATTGCACAACTTAAATTAAATAGGAACAAATGAAAAAAAATAATAATAAAATAAAAGAAGTACAACTAGGTGATATAACATTTGACGTATATAACAAATGACAATTTAGTGTTAATACTCTCCGTCCCCCACTCTCTAAAGCATTTCGACATTTCAAACAAATTCAAACAAGGCAGTTAAAAACATCTCCACGTAACTAATTGTTTAAATTAATAGGTATCAAGTTTATCGTAATTAAGGAGAAAATTGGAAAATTATATTGGAGCCAACTGGCTGTTTGGAAAGAAGTTTTCCCTCGCAAGATTTTCGTATCCATCATCCAACAATTTCAAATAGGTTTGTATCCGTTGTACTATCACGTCGTTGTTATATTATAGGGACGAAGAAAGCATGGTCTAAGTAACGGAGTGTCTTAACATTAGGTTCCTATGGTTCCTGCAGTTCTCTCTGCCTACCCTGCCATGTGCGGGATAAGGCGTGAAGCTAAAAAAATAGAGGTTTTGATGTAAAAATGCTAGTGCTGTCTACACCAGTTTTGCGTTAATTCACGCCATAAAACATAAACTTACAAAAATAAAATATTTATGACAATATTTTAAAATTATTTAGGCTTTATTGTATATAGAGGTAAAGTCTTCTGAAATACATAATTCTTTAAGTGAAAACCACATCATAATCCGTACCAAAGCTCAAAATAAGTACAGAAAATGGTGAATTAAAATTTTAGGAAAATCTCTTAACAGTAATAATCTGACGTAAGTATAAAAAATAAGGATGTCGTTAAATCTTAAGACCATGGTTTCACAATCATTGCTTTTTGGTAAGGGTATTGAACACCCCCCATCCCAACTGTTGTATGTGGGGTACTGCGTAAGTTTTATAATATAATAGTTTTTATGTACGTGAATGTACAGTTATTGGAATTGACGCATTTCAATTCACGCGAAATTAATTATTTTATATACAATTGCGGTAGCACATTTAGATCATATATAGGTCTAGAAAAATAATAATTAAATATTTGTATTAAAGGGGGAAGGCTGGAGTAAATTTACTACTACAAGGTTAGATATGTAGCATCTACAAACAGATCTATATGTACATTTTTTGTAGCTGTGTGTACATGGAAGTTATTTAAAACAACAATTGTAGGAGCCATTTTTACAGGTGACATTATAAGAGCTTAAACAATTAATTTTTCATTTTTATTTGTTTATCTTAGTGCAGGCTAAGGAAAGGCAATCTTGGAAACGGTTGATCTAAGTTCAATATTATATAGCGGTAAGTTAGGTATTTAACGTTTAATCGAAACACACATATATATATATATATATATATATATATATATATATATATATATATATATATATATATATATATATATATATATATATATATATATATATATATATATATATATATATATATATATATATATATATATATATATATATATATATATATATATATATATATATATATATATATATATATATATATATATATATATATATATATATATATATATATATATATATATATTTATATATATATATATATATATATATATATATATATATATATATATATATATATATATATATATATATATATATATATATATATATATATATATATATATATATATATATATATATACATAGCTTCACGCTCTATCCCTAGGCGGAGATCGCCAACTCCACTGTTGTTAGTCTCTTCATACACGCTCTCCACGTAGTCCTCATACTATTTACGGTCACATAAAAAAATCGATGTATAAACTAAAAAGCTATGTCAATGATATATTAATAGATAAATAGGGCTTGATTAAGCACTCAGCAAGAACTTAAATGACATGAAGCTTGAGGGAAGACAAAATTAAAAACAATCTAAAATTATGAAAATTATTATAACATTAAAATGTTAGCAAGCGGAACCACGAACAAGTCACAAATACACAAAACACAAATGAATTTATTCAAAACTAAATGAATAAATTACATAATAATATTCCAAATGATAAAATTCATATAAATTAATACCAGCAATACAATAGAAGTGCCTCATTATTTATGAAACACGACTTAATATTGTTTAACATAATGATAACTTTTATTACCATGTGATTGTTATCACATATACTGTACTATTTATTTAAATTATCTGACGTAATTTTACTTAGTACATTATAGTTTCATTGTTTGATATTATTTTTTCATTTCTTTGTATCTCTCTTTAATTTTTCAGAGAACGCGGAGAGATAATAAGGTAAAGAAACATATTACTTTTTTCATTTGTCATATTATTAATATGAAATACGAATCGATGGAGAGGGTTCATAAAAATCGTGTGTAGTAATATATCACGTTTTTTTTTTTTTCAGCAAATTCAAACAAAATCGTGGGATTACGAAGATTCTTTGTAAGTACAAAAAAATACACGTCAATATGACGTGACGTGCTTAGTTGGAAGAAGAGGGGAGGTGAATTATCTTAAATTTTACAGTGTATCACGAAAAGGGAGGGATAGTTCAAATTAGTCAAGAAATAATTATAAACATGTAAACAATAAAGTGCTTCTGCAATCCTCTTCACATCTGTTTTAAGTTATATGTTTTCCTCTCTCCTGAAACCCCTTATCCTTTCAACATTCAATGTTTGATTTAGTATATTTTTATCTATACTAATAATACAAAGCATCAAGCTTTATTTAAAATCTATACTAATAATACAAATATTTAAATGAACGCACTAATCTCAGGAATTCCTAATATCCTTAAAAATATACTATGGCTGTATTTTAACTTGATCTAATTGAATATATATCCATTGAATACGTATAATCCCATTGTTTATTCTTCATATGTCCCAACGTGACATTGGTCAAATAATAAAATAATTGAAAATTAATATTTTACTGTGATATTACGTTGAAATTGAATAAAAGAAAATGTAAATAACTCATTCTGCCCAAGTTGGAATAGAACCTACACGCCGTTGCGATTACAGGTAGACGCTGTTCCTCTGCACTATATATATTTATAATTTTAACTTATAGTTAACTTAACTGTAATAAGAGAAATAAGAAAAACTCAATAATAATAATAAATATACAGGCCAAGAGAAACCAACGTAATTTTTATATTGTTCAATTATTAGAAAAAAAAAAATATTTTATTGAAATAAATCAAATATTTAAAATATATTTGGGTAGCTAAGCTTCAACTGACATTATGTGCTTGATGACAGAAGCCGAGGCCACACTGTGGTTCACCAGACACGTTCAACCTCTTACTTCCCGCTTTCCAATTAAGTCATAATGCTCTTAGTTTTACGTGAAAAGCAATTGCCAGTGTTATAAAGTAAAGAAATTATACTTTAGTGACTAAATGTACTTGTTTCAATGTTTATATCACACTTAGGCACATTACTATTTGCATTAATTTTTTTGGATCTTTATTTAAGGATCTTCTTTTTTCTCATTTTTTTTAATATAGCTTCACGCTATTATCCCGCATATTGCAGGGTAGGCAGAGGGAACTGCAGGAACCATTTGAACTTATTGTTAAAACACTCCGTCCTGCTCAGTCCCTGCTTTCTGCGTCCCCGCTTTTTTTCTC
The DNA here is from genome assembly GCA_037178615.1 of Dione vanillae. NCBI lineage: Eukaryota > Metazoa > Arthropoda > Insecta > Lepidoptera > Nymphalidae > Dione > Dione vanillae. The sequence continues at coordinate 686,318 of JAZFAU010000298.1, read as the reverse complement.
ATTTAATGTATTAAAATAAAATATTTTAATTTTGAATTTATTTAGAGGACAGACGATATGGGTTATTAAAATAAAAGAAAATTATTACGCCTATTAGTGTTTTTTTTCTAATACTTGATTATGCCGACTGCTGTTATCTTGATAAAAAAAAAATGAGTAAATAAATAAGCTTGTGCATACCTGTATATAAGGTTCGTTTCGCAAATAACATCATCACATCATCATCATCATCACAACATCTCCGAATTTCAAACAGATTAAGCCCCCAACTCGTTTCGACATTCGTTCATTGCCACCCCCAAACGTTCTCTTTAATCCTTCTAACGATATAGAGATTTAAATTGCGTGTAAATTTAACTGAACTATCCTCATTACTTGTCACTTCCTCCTTCTGTACCAATTCTTTCATTATTAAATCCACCCGTCTATGGAATCTCTCACCAATGACCATAAGACAGTTTAAAAGCTAAGAAACTTTTGAGTAGAGGCTGAAGGATTATTACGTTACATATCATTTAGTGCTTTTTCATATATATATATATATATATATATATATATATATATATATATATATATATATATATATATATATATATATATATATATATATATATATATATATATATATATATATATATATATATATATATATATATATATATATATATATATATATATATATATATATATATATATATGTGTGTGTGATTATACTTAGAGTTAGATTATAGTTATAGTTCGTAACATAATTATTACATTAGCGCACTCCTTTCGTTATAGTTAGAAGTAATAACGACCTCTAACCAAAGGTTACTTGAAACAGATTGCTTATTTAGCGATCTTCTATATTTTATTGGTGTACAATAAAGAATAGAGTTACTTTTTTGGATATTTCCTAAAAAATATAAATTCAAAATCCGCCCTTACGTATACTACTTACTTTTGTATATTTATTCGATACATATAAAAAACTAGATGAAAATTGTTAAATACCGTTTGACTTAACCGATTGTACAATGGAAACGATATGCTAGATATTCATAACAAAGCTTCGACTGCAGGTGAGCTCTTATTACAAAGTACTAAGGACCTATTTCAAAGTTGAACTTAATTTATGATTTAACCTTAAACGAATTTTAAAGTTCCTGAAAAGTTTCAGTTGCTTTTACCCAGAGCGCTTATTGTGGATTTGTGTCGATCATATTTAGATGGATGATTATCTTCTTTCCATACTTTTATCCATTTATTAATGACCGAAAGCTTTACTAAATTTATTATTAAATAGAGCTTATTTATTAAAATCTTTAAACAACAACACAGTGTTGTGTAAAGATCTGTCTGTAAATTATATTAATTAAACGAGGATTGTGGGTTCAATTCCCATGACGTGTGAATGAATTATTATTAATCTCTTAGAGGCCTTCAGGCCTAACTGAAAGAGGAAGAAGAGAGTGTCTTAACACTAAGTTATTTTTTACTAGCAAGCTATTTGAATCATAGAATCATACGTTGTCTATCTATTTGGCTCTTTGTTTGTCTGTCAAGAGCATTTTTGTCATGATCCGGTGGAAAGATATAGCTGAAAAAATAATTGACTTGAACCCCAAACAAGGAGACATTTGAATTTAAATTTATTTTGTTCCGCCCCTCTGTTGAAATATTTACAAATATGACTTTTACTGATTCAAAAATAAACTTTTAAATTTGTTAAAATACGGATTGTCTTAAGTCAAGGTCATCATATGTGTATCCTATTAGGTGGGAGAAGGCGTCATTATTATCCCTTTAAAGCAACTAAAGATTTGAACTTAATATCATCGACTACATCAGTACCATTAGTCCCACGAAGTCAAAGTCGTACATAATTATACATTAATGAAACTTAATCTCTTAGCTTCCCAATAAAAGAAACAGTAGAACGAGCTAATTTCCGAAACTACTGGTTCGTATATAATTACATCTTTGATTTCATATAAAGATGGAGTTTAAAATAGTTTAAAATTTATATAGAAGAGTTTAAATGTCAAAAAATTTACAACAGTTTTTGATTATTTATTTTAGTTTATAATAAAAATTAAATATATAAAATATAAAATAAAAGAACTAGGAAAGAGGCTTAGCTTGTAAGGTGCATTACATTATCAAGAGTTTCAATATAACCCAAAAAACACATCGGTCGTTTCCATACTTAGAAGTCCTTTATTTCCATTTGGCTTAATATATTTTTTTTGTTTTTTTTTTAGCTTTACGCTATTATCCCGCATATTGCAGGGTAGACAGAGGAAACACAGGAACCATATGAATCTAGTGTTAAGACACTCCGTTGCTTAGTCCTTTCTTTCTCCGTCCCCGCTTTCCGCCTTTTTCGAGGTATTGCGTGTTGAGTGGCGGAACTCAACGCCGCGCTTTGCCTAGTTTCCAGAGCGAAGAAAATGAAAATAGAAAAATCCATCTTCTCCGAGTGGAAATCGAACCCTCAAATCGTCGTGTTTACAGACACGCTTACGACTCTGCCCCACGACGGTCGACAATTTATAACATTACTTACATTGTGTGTGTGTGTGTGTATTTAGCTTTCGCCAGCATTCGTCAATGTAACCTAAATTAGGTCTTGGAACACTTGTGGCGAAAGTTCGATAGCACAAATGATAATGATCATTAGCGAGAGACATTTATTGTGATTACTCATTCAATTCCTTAGAATGGAAATCATTATTTAACTACTATTTTATTTGTTTTTTCTCTTTTTTTTGCCTTTACGCTGAATTCTGCACAGAGTAGGCAGAAGAATCGACAGTAACCTTAAGAAGCTAGTGTTAAGACACTCCGCTCCCCACTTCAATATCAATTTCTATAAAAAAAATTATATACTTTGTAGTGATGTTATATGTAAAGATCTGAAATAGCTAAAAAAGTAACAAATAATTCATAATATAAATAATTAAAAATCAAAATCGAAGACCGTTGTGGTGCAGAAGCATATCTGCCAGTAAGCTAAATAGTTTACGAGTTCGATATCCAGTCAGGGAGGATGGATTATTTTAATTCCATTTTATTCGTTCTGGCAACTAGAAAAGCGCGGCGTTGAGTTCCGCCACACAACATGCAATGCCTCGATAAGGGCTGAAAGTCACTCTCTGTCCACAGTCTCTACCCACCTTTAAATTTGTTTGGAAAATTTGAAAAACACTAGGTTGAACGGCGCCACATAGCATAATACGCCCAGGTTACAAAATAGCTTAGGTCTTTACTTAAAGGAATTACATGGTCGTGAGCAATAAGAAGGAATGGCTCTTAATAAGGCACTTAGAAGAGGTTAGTATTCCTGTAATTTTTTTAATGTCATATCATCAATCGCTTGAACGTAAGAACGAGAACGTAAGTAAGGTGATTAGAGGTGTAGGGCTGCACAAAAAAATAATATGCGACTTCAAAAAATATATATTTTTTTAATAGATATATTTTTTATATTTTATTTATATTTCTTAAATAGTACAAATAGTTTAATTCTTAACGATGATTGTGGGTTCTATTCCAATGCAATTGCAAAAAGATATAACAGACGTGGGTAGGATTCCCACTCAGGCAGGGTGGATTTTTCATTTCCATTTTCTTCGCTCTAGCAACTAGGCAAAGCGCGGCGTTGAGTTCCGCCACTGAACACACAATTTCTGGAAAATGTTGGAAGTCAGTAAAAGTAGTGTCATAACACTAGGTTCCCGTAGTTCATAGACTGTAAAGTAATGTTTGTGAGTTTGATGAAAAATAAGTAAAATACCAGATTATTATTTGAATATATTTTTTTAAATATTTCTTGTTTATTTTGTTTTAGATTAATTTAAATTCATATCTTTGAACGTTATAATCCATTTGATCGAGATCTAATACCTACTAAGATACTTAAAGCATTGATTAAATTTGGTCTTAAAGAATTAACTTCCAATAATAAGAATTCTCTGTATTTCAAAGAATATTTTAAGATAAATTTCTATTTTTTAATGCATATATTTGTTTCATAGTAAAATAGGAAAAAACAGAATGTTTGTACCAAAATTGTATATCTACGAAACTAAATTAACTATTAATTACTAAAATGAACTACGACAAGTAGTTTCCTCAACATTCAAAATAAGATCTGGAACATTAACTAATTTGGCACTCTAAGATATATTTTTATTAGTCGATCCTCAGTGTGACGAGCGTTTTCCAAATTCAGAAGCATTTAATTAAGATATACTTGCAATTCATATTAAAGACATAAGACATGACCTTAAGTTATATGTACTAGTTAATTTATATGATTTACGTTTATTATTTTCTTTGAGCTTTATAGTCAAACTTGACAGAATTAAATATCATGCAAATTATGCTTATAAATAGGTTTAGATAGTTATATAGATAGGTTTATATTATACATATAAAGCTTTACACTTAATTTCTAGACTTCTTTCTAGAATCTAGATTTGACATCTAATAGTTCTCAGCTATCCGTCAGAAAGAGAGACAGGTTTAAGGAACTTAACGTTGCAAAGACAAAATAAGTATATAACCAGCCTTTGTTCTCTATATTGCAAGTTCAAAATATAGATATTTTTTATGTTTTGTAACGTGTTAATTATAAAGACAATCATTTGGCATAACAAAGTGCTATTTTTTTTTACTTAAAGCACGAAAGATATAACGAAAAATACGGAGAAAGCAGGGACTAAGCAACGGAGTATCTTAATAATAGGTTCTCACGGTTCCTACACTTCCCACTGCCTATCCTGCGCCATGTGCGGGATAAAGCGTGAAGCTAATAAAAAAAAGATACAGATAATACACAATGAAAATATATAAATATTTTCAATATTTTTCACAATAATTCGCCCCCAACGCTAAATTTTTAGAGGTTTTCTTTAAGTAATTTTTAAAAAGAATACCTGTTATCAATCATTTTTGTTATCAACAAATAGGTACGCGGTATATTATTCCCATTCCTTCAAATTTGCTAGTCCATTGAATATGTAGAGGAAAACAACGATAATTTATACAACGACCTACATCACACCTCTCGCTTTCTGTCATCAAACATCTAAGTAATGATAATGATCATTAGGCAAGGAAAGTATCGCATATACTTAAGACTTGAGTAACAATATATTAACATATGCTTATTTCAACTTATTATCATTTGACTTACATATAATATAACAGAGTATAAAAACACACAAGTTGAGAAATTTGTGGGTTCGACTCCTTCTTCGCTCTGGTAACTTGGCAAACATGGCGTTGAATCATGCTATTCAACGCAATACCTGGAAAGGCGGAAAGCAGGGAACGGAGTGTCTTAACACTAAGTTCATGCAGTTCCCTCTGCCTACCCTGCTACGAACGTACGATAAAGCGGGAAAGTAAAAAAAGAAAATGATAAAATTGTTAAAGTACAGAAATGAGTAGCTGAGAGCATATTTCTTTGCATTGTAAAGAAACTATTTACTACACTTGATATAATTTACGCAATAAAGCATATTGAATCAATTTAACACAAAATATCAAGTGTAACTGTAAACACGACGGTGCAGTGGTTGGTTCGATTTTCATTCAGAGAAATTAATTTCTTCGCTTTGGTAGCAAGATAAAGAAATAAAATGAAGAACATAGAGTCTTAACCTTCTGCTATAACATAGGTTGAAGAAAAAAATCACTCCGTAATCAAGACATAGTATAGTAATCTATGAACATATTAAGAGATTACTTTGTATTAACCAGATGAAGCCTTTTGTATAACAGACAGCCCTACAAAATGAGAGAGGGGTATTCATTAAAGCTAATTTGCATCTCCTTAAGATGCGATCAGCGGTTACGTTATTGAATTAAATTACAACCTTCTGAACCGACGCATTTTATGGCAATATTTCTTGTCGTAGATTTGAGAAATTACTGCGTATTTTTGAAAGTCTTTGGATGAATGACTTTGTTTTGAAGATAATAAGACAAAAATTGTACTTAAGTATTGAATTACAGAAGATATTGCTGTAGTAGTCAAGCGCTTGGGGTATCTATATATTAATACGTGAAGCAAAAACATTGGACAACTTTTTTTATAAAGATGTAAAGTTGAAATGCCGCTGCGTTCAAGTTTTATATATTTTTAAGTATTTTTTGGGTACCCTTTTTACGAAAATTGCATGGACAGAGGTCTATGGAATATGGTATACTCATAGTTAATATGTAGTAGAAGTGCAAGACGCTATTGTATATCAATAATAATGTTTATAAAGTATATTAAATCAATAAGTAACCATTACGCACACTCATATTTCACAATTTACACTTACGGATGATGCGACATACTCGTTGCTATGGGAACAAGTGTTTTACGTAAAATTACTTAAAGAAAACATATAAAAATTTGAACGCAGTGGGACTCGAACCCGCGCCCTCCTGCGAACCGTGCAGGCGTTCTCACCAATAAAGAATATTACTACTACTATTATAATAATTTAGAGTGTAATTTTTTATTAAGGTAACCCGGTGCCAAAAAAATATGAATAAAATAATGTTTATTCACTTAGTTTATTTATTCAACAGATGTTTTATAATTTGCTTTATTACAAAAAATAATTGTAGAAATAATAATTAATTGTTATTTATTATTTACTAAGATATACACAAAATATAACCCGATGAAAATCATTTATTTGGAATCTTCGCCACAGATTATAAACATAAATCAATTTTTAATTAAAACTTTAAAAAGAACAATCAAAGATCACATACCAAAAACCATTCACCTTTCAACGTCCAAAAATAAATGGTAATTGTAAAAGTTGGAAGAACAATTGAAATAACTAATTAAGCCAAAGGAAGCCCAACTCTATTAAATTACCAACCGAATTAAAATGAAAATTTTCACGTCGAATTTTTTATAGCGGAAGTTGATGGACACTTCGTGAAAATTACTCATTTCCGATATTAATTAAAAAGTAAACAATCACAAGGTACATTTGCACTGTGATATATGAAAATGAGAGTCGATGGGAATCTAATAGCATATTTTTTATACATATATATATATATATATATATATATATATATATATATATATATATATATATATATATATATATATATATATATATATATATATATATATATATATATATATATATATATATATATATATATATATATATATATATATATATATATATATATATATATATATATATATATATATATATATATATATATATATATATATTATATATATATATATATATATATATATATATATATATATATATATATATATATATATATATATATATATATATATATATATATATATATATATATATATATATATATATATGTCGGCGCAAACACCTTAAATTAATTATGTAATCAAGTTATTTCGAATTAATTTGTAAATCAGTTGTTGTTTATTGTTTAAAAATCAACAATTAATTGATCATTGTTAAAACGAAACATAAAAATGAGTTTTAAAAGTAATTTAATTGATTAAACACCTGTATTCAACAGGTGTTGTTATTATGATTTTTACTATAAAAGGCAGTGCGACGGTTGCTCGGGAGGCATTCTCATTCGAGCCGTCGGACTGTTCGGACGAACTTTGTGTCCTGATCGATTGTTGAATAAACCTGTTATTTTGCTGAAATAGTTTTATTATTTCATTGCAAAATGAGCCATCAAGATTATGTTGGTGGAAGTGACGTCAGCGAAGCTGACGTCACGCTTTTTAAAAATAATCCTGGAGGAACTTCTTTGATATCAGAAGTGGGATCAGGATTCGGACATTCTTCCGATCCAAACCACTCCCTCATCAGCTCGCATTCAACCTGATGCAGCTAATTGGAGCCAAGTGGATGCAACAGCTCTACAGAATGGTGTCGAGACTACTCCATATCCTAAGCAGTTTCCTTCGCCGGCTCCACAGCAAGATATGGATTGCATAAATATGCCATCATCCATTGTGACCGGGGTACCGCCTCAGTTCGTCATGAAAATGATGGAAATGATGAAAAAGATGGAAAAAGATGTCGGAAAGTATATGCAGTTCACATACAGATACAAAAGTGCGCATCAACGATGTCTATCTTCCATCTTTCGATCCGGACACCAACGTAGGAGTTCGGGAATAGTGTCAGCATATTGACAAGGCAATAGAAGCGTACAAGCTAAATGATTTTGAATGAAAGTTGGCAGCCTATTAAAGGGTAGAGCCAAAATGTGGGTAGATGACTGGATGGTTACCATGTCGTTATGAGAAGAACTACGAAATAACCTCATCACAACATTTGAACCGAAAAGTAGGTATTCACGTGATATTGATTTGATTGCAGATTCAAGCCTTCAGATGTCAAGCAGAGTCAAAACAACAATGATGCAAAGCCTACTTTCACATACTGTAAGAAACCAGGACATCTCATCAATCATCAAGTCTAACGTGAACTTCATTGCAGGAACAAAATTAGCTCCAATTACCATCCAAGTTGGTACAAAACTGTTCAAGCTGTATTTGACAGTGGGGCAAAATGGGAATGGACTAAGCGTCACGAAAATGCTCGATCTAAGGTGATCTAATATCTGTCATCAGCTCCAGCATTAACTCTGTTTCAGGAAGCAGCTCCGATACAGCTTTATGCAAGCAGTTTAGGGTTTGGTGCTGTACTGGTCCAAATTATTGAAGGTCGACAACACGCAGTTGCCTTCATGAGTATGAGAACTACCGAAGCGGAGAGCCGATACCACACTTACGAATTGGAGACTTTAGCAGTTGTACGCGCAATAAAACATTTTTTGCAATATCTCT